>JAOBAS010000072.1:1478122-1488972 GCA_025311575.1 Elanoides forficatus
ACCCCCCCCCCCCCTTTTGCTTGTTTCACTGTGTGTTTAAACAGTTAGCTCCCACTTCGGTAGCTGATTGCAGCTGTTTTGTAGCTGCAAAGTAGCACAATCATATAAACGATTGATTCGCCTGAGTGGCCAAGCAGCAGTGATGGGGCGAGAGCCTCTGTGGTGCATTGCTCAGGGACATCCCTGCTTGCAACAGCTGCCCTTCCTGCTCACGCTCCTCTCAAAACAGACACGGCGTTCGTTGATGGAGCCCAAGCGTGGGTAACTTCCTCTCAGCACGCACTGCTCTCTCTGGGGATTAATTCTTTCTATTTTAACCTGTGCGTTAGTTTCATGTTTCTCCCGAGATGTGCGGTGGAGGGTAGCCCTGCATTGCAGCAAGACAGGTTTCCACTCACCTTCAGGGCCAGGCGTCAGCGCAGGAGAGCAGGGCACTTGGTTTGCGGTGAAACCGCGTGGTGGGGTGACCCAGCACCATCTCAATCCAGCCGATGTGCAAATCACGATGAGAGGTAACAGAGTCCCGAGCGCACCGCAAAACCCCAAATCTGTCATTTCTACTGGGAGGACTGTGATGCTCCCCCGAGGCAGGCTGGTGGAGCCAGCCAGCCCCGCCAGCCAAGGCGATGCTCTGCTCCCCCCGGACGGTGACCATCCGAACGCTGTGCGCGGGTGCCCGGGTGCCCTTTGCGGCACAGCACAGGCTGCCCAGGGCCTCACAGGTGTGGGTGACAGAAACTCCGTTTACAAACGCACAACCACCCTAGCAAATGGGGGTGGGTGGCAAACGCACAGGGCGGCTCTGCAGGAGCTCACGTTTTGCATACATCAGCCCCAAGCGTTGCAAAATGCGAAGTACTACAAGTCTCCACGGGGCAGCGGAGCAGTAACATCGGAGGAAAGTTCTCTGCCTGAGGAAATGCATTTGTTTTGTTGTGGAGCGACTTGCGACAACGCTGCCCGGGACAGCCACACCATGACCAGGCTTGTCTTGCCCAAACCAGCCTGACCGCCCTGGCTCCTGGCTGCAGTGAGCGTGCTCTGCCCGCTCCCCAGCTGCCTCCCCAGCACCACAAGCGCACCTTTGCCCTGTTTCCAAAACCCAAGGTTCCCAGGCTACCTCCTGATGCCCAGGACAAGAGGCAGGGAAGTGTCCTGGCAGGAGAGAGGGGCTGGGCCGTGGGCACCCATGTTGGGAGGTGGGTCATGCCCTCGCCCCATGCCTGCTGCTCCCCTCGTGTCTCTGCTGTGACTCACCGCCAGCCAGTGCCGATGACAAATCTGTCCTGCCCTGCTCTCCAAGGGCCCCAGTCCAGCGGCACTGCAGCTTCAGGGTGGAGTAATAAGCCAAAGAATTAATGTGCAATTGTTAAATGTGGCAAAAATAATGGCCTCGAGTGAGAAGGTAAACACTCCCTGCCGTAAGACCCTGAAAACTCAGATGAGATTTTTGCAAACAGTATATGAGCACAAGTGCCTGCCTCCTACACCAGGCGCTGGGGAAATTAAAATCCTCCTCCACTGCTCAGAATCTGGTGTAACCAGAGGAAATGTGGTCACTTGTGCTTGCCAGGGACCTGCTTCAAACCTCACTGCAAATAATGGCTTCCCACTGCCTCAAGTGAGTTTTAGATCAAGTCCAAAAAACATTATTTCTGCAACATTAAAGTACGTAAACAGCACTTTACATGAGCTAGGTCCAGATAACTGTATGTATGAATATCCCCTTTCCTTCTTGTAGTGGGAAAATTGGAAAAAAAGTGTACAAACCAGGACACCAAAGCCCATTATCCTCTTACACAAAACTCCAGAAAGCTCTGCCAGTATTGCATACTGCTGTCAGAAGGTACTGGATCCTTTCTAACAGACCGATTACACTTACACCCGCTATCAGCAGGTTGCTAGCCTGCTGATATTTGTGGTGAACAAACAGTTAAGTGACAGCGTGCCTGTATCTGTGCCCTGATGCCAGCTCAGACACTTCCTCCACATCCTCTGCCTCTGCTGCCAAAACACGTGGTTTGCAGCTCAAGTCAGGGGACATGCTTCACATGCCAAAGAGAGATAATCCCCCATCCCTGGGGAACCAGGACACACCGGAGGGGGGAAACCAAATACAGCCTGCAAGCACAGGAGGGCTTGGAGAAATCATGACAGTGGTCTGAGATGTGGGGCAGAACTGCCTTTTGCTCAGCCCAGCCCCGGTCTTTCAGGGCGATGTCTTGTCTCTGGGGAGAACTTTGTTTGCGCCCCGTTTCCAGGGTTTGCTGGAGTTGGCGGATGGCTGCCAGCTGATTTTCTTCCCTCTGTCTGCAATCCTGCTGTTCTCCTCTGCTCCTCTCTCTCTGCGCTCTGGCGTGTTTACCGACGATGGCAGGGTTGCAGACCAGATCTTTAAGAGATGCACAAAGCGTGACTCATCCGCAGCGGTGCAGAGACTATCGCAGTGGTGGGTTGTTAAACCCAAAACCTTCCTTTCCATACCCTGACTCTGCAGATGGGCTGGGTGCCTCTGCACAGACCTGTTGATGTGACTGCACTTGCACTCCTCGTTTTTGTTGTTCGTCTTCCAGAAATCTTGTACGGAAAGGTTTGCAGGAGTCATTCTGGGTTGGCTCTGAATTTCTGAGCGTAGAGCAACAGCATGTTTGGGGCAAGTCGGACACTGCTGAGCCTGCGCTGTTGGGGGGGGATCTCCCACCCATCGCTGGGGCTGCGCCAACTTTTGTCCCTTCCATCTTCCCACCATGTGTACCAGGGCTCTGTAAACCACCCAAAAAGCCCTCAGCTATACCATGTACCCAGGAAACCCCCACCTGAGGTACCAGGTTTTATACCCTTGCCTTTCATGGCTGCAGCTGTCTGTTAAGACCCTTCTAGATTTTGCTAAATAAATTTCGCCTCAGTGCTTTTCACCTCTTTTTGGACTGCTGGATGCTTAGAAAAGCCCTACTGGCAGTGCAGGTTCTTTCAAGGTGACACATACCTAGGTTAGTGTTTGCTGTACACAGGCCTGCTTCTTCTCATCCCTTAAGTCCTTCAGAAGTTGTCTGTGAAGTATCCTGGTTTCAACCACTCCCACTGGGAATCAAAACAGCATCAACTAAGCAACATTTATTAATTTGGTTAAATAATATTATTCAACTTTTTTTCTTATATTCTGAGGACATCTGGGAGTCTCAAGCACCCCCCTGTACTGAGAAGTGTCCGAGTATGTGGCAGAAAGACAGAATCGGAGGAGTTTAAGTTGTAAGACCTAGACAGCCCTTTCTATTGCTTAAGATGGCTCCAAACATCAGTTGCGTGGTGGTCCTGAGTTCTCCTTGTCCCATGGTATGTTTGGCCCCAGCTCGCATCTCCTCCTTTTCAGGATGCCCCACTAGGACAGCAGGCTTTGATTTTTTGCTGCCTCTTCTCTCAGGAACTCCCTTGCCCCCCTTGGGCCGTGACTCATTTCCTCGTATGGCTCATCTCATCCTGTCTGCTGCCAGAGCTTATAGCTTGCTCTTCCCCTCTGCAGCAGCAGAACTTATTACAAAAACAAGTGAAGCTATCACGTTGTCCAAAATCTTGCCATTTTTTCTGCAGCATGCAGAGAGCCTTGTCTGTAGGCACCTTGGTGAGGCTTTGTATACAGTCTGATATGTAAGGAAAGGTGGGGAAAAAATCCAGTTGTCTGCATATAGAGCCATTTTATATTCCTGTTGTGCAAACATGCAGAGAGGTGCCAGCAACAATAACTCAAAAAGTCAAGTAGCCTCAAACTCCAGTCCCAAAATCTTGGTATAAATGAAGATCTGCAGTGATGAGCAGAGGCAGAAATCGCTGGATTGGCAGTGCCACCTGCGGCAGTCCTTGTGGTGGGAGGCATGCTTCCCAAAAGCGAGCTGGCAGGGAAATTGGGGTGCATGCATTCCTGCTCTGTACATGCATAGTACAGCAAATATCCAGTCTTTATATTTTTCAAGATATGTGATCCTTTCTTTACCAGAGAAACCAATCCTTTCTGGGATTGAAAACAAGAAAGTTTTAGTTATCCTCCTGCCTTTCTTAGGTTATTTTTCACCTGCCACTCAGATGCAGTTTGTGTCATTATTTATAACAACTTTAGAACAGAAGGCAATGCAATCTCAATGGTGGGAATCTGAAAATAATGCAATCTCCATTTAGCACAACTAAACTCTGGGATTTAGCTTCTTACCACTATAGGGGAAAATAAGGATAAGAGTGTTTTTTTTCCAGTTCTTCCTCTGTTTGAATAGCTCACTGGTGATGTGCCACTGAGTTTCTGTGCTTCTGTGAAAAGTTATTACACCTTGCCACATCTAAGGAGACGCACTCATGGGTACTGTGGCTGGAATTGAAGGATTGTTGTCATGTTGGGCCTAACACATGACGCACAGGATGGTGAAAGGGTACGGAAGTGGAAATCAGGCTGCAAAGTCAGTGTCCAGGCTGACATCAGGTTGTGTGGAGAGACCCACATTTGGAAACTACCTAACCTATGGATGTGCTGTCCTTAGCGCTGAGAAACAACAAACTGCTGTTGACTCTATCGGATGCATCCCATTTTTTCACAGCCTTCAGTTAAAACTGTTCAGTTTTAACGGGGTTAAAACATAACACTATAGTAGCAAAGGTTCACTGATATAAATAAAAATACCAGAGATGTGGTCAGATGTGAGACTGAAGCAGTGTGATCTGCCATAGTGTGCTTCGGTGTGTGTGCATTTACATAATTTTGTGCTGCCTGGGAAAATTAAAACTGTCCAATTGGAACACAAGGCACCTCAGTTCTGTAGGCATCATCCAAATAAATCAGTCATACTTGCAGGGTGCGTTGGAGGTAAACAAACCGAATAACATCTGACCAGAAGCAGAGGAGTGATTCTCAAGGTTGAGAACTCCTTGGAGGGGATGTTTGTGCTAGTGTGTTTATCTGCAGGGCTCCAACTTCGAGGCTGATTGCAATTAAAATCTGATGCACAGAGAGAGGCAGTTCTTCCAGTTTACGTGAGAAGACACAGCTAAAATGCCGGTACTGCAGAGCCCGCTTCATTTTTCTTAATGCATTTACTACTAATTATAAACAAGAGTCAAACTGGCAGAAGAGAGATTAGGTCATGTTGGCAGAGTCTGTTAGTTCATTCCTTATTTTCTCTTGAAACACTGAAACATGTGCCATCTGGTGAGGTCATGGCTTTTGTTTGCTTTTTTCTTCTTTTTCTTTTTCTTTTTCTTTTTCTTTTTCTCTGTCTTTTTCTTTTCCTTTTTCTTTTTCTTTTTGTCTTTTTCTTTGTCTTTTCTTCTTCTTCTTTTTCTTCTTATTTTTTTTCCTTTTGGAGGCAGAGCAAACAGCTAAAAACTAATCCATGGCCAGGAGATTCCTATGTGCATCTCAGTGTGTGCACACATTTCATCCCTGATGAGATGCTTTCGGTTTCTTGCTGATGCGAGCCAAGAAAAAGCATTTTGGCAGAGATGCGCTCTGGAGTGAGGGAAATGCTGAGCCTGCCGAGCAGTTTTGGGAAGTGAGGCAGAGCTCTGGCAGTTCTGAGCCAGCCCAAGGAGACTCTTGCTGTGCTTCTGCTCTTGTGCTGCCCAGAAGGTTTACCAAGCTGGTGGGGACAGGCACTGCTCTTTCACTGCCAGGTGCTGGCCAGGGAACAGTCTTTTTGGATTGTCCAAAGACAATACATTTTAAAGAAGTGGTCAGTTCTTTCTATCTTTGTGTAATAGCACGGGTGGACTTCCATTAAAACCTCTATTTCCTTCACAATGAAAGCTAAGACATATCAAAAGGCTGTCTTTGCTTTTGGGAGGAGGATGTCCAGGTCCCCCAATCCGAATAAAAGTGATCATTGGATCACCAGACAGACCTTTTCATACCTACCTGGCTGTTCTCAGTCACCATATTAGAAATCTGGCATTATAATCTTGGTCCTCTCTTGATCCTTTTTGTAGACTAATCACTGCTTCAAACTGTGGTTGACGGATGGGATCTGCTAATATATGGCCCATGTAATCAATGAAGATAAGACCCTGTGAAATATAGGTTATATCTGATTATTATTATTACCAATTGACATTCTGTGTCAGGTAGAGCATCACAGCAGAGTGTGATCTTTTCTAAAGAGTCTGTGCTTACACCATATCCTTAAAGGTAAAAACAGTATTACAAGCCTAAAACTGAAAAAGCTTATTTTCAATCCATTTAAAAATATGTACAGATTATAGACTGCTTTAGATGTGTGAATTCCTAGGCAATATGGCAATAAGGAATATTTTTTCAGTGCCATGCCTTCTGATGTGATTTGCAGCCCGTTTTGAGCATTTGCCCAAGGTGACGAGCAGCACTGGAAACCCTCTGACGATGTTGTCCTTCCTCTCTTTGTGCCTGGAGGACTTCTGGGGTTACATTCCCCAGGGCTCTCTGCAATGCAATAATCAGAGTTTCTCTGTCGTTATTTATCAATAGGTTGGGGGAAAATGGGCTGTCCCCAGGACCTGACCTCCCAGGAGGGGCTTCTGGGGAGAAGTAGTAGTTATGAGCTGTCCTGCAATGAAGGCATGGCCAAAGGATTTCCAGAAGCAAACAAACGAGATGGCTAGCTGAACTGCCAACTAGTGCAAGCCCAAACCAAGGAGTGACACAGAGCATTAGTGTTTTGTTGTGATGCTTTGCCAAAAGCAGCAGGCTGCTGTGCCCGAACCTTGTCCCACCCGACCATTAGAGGAGTAGTGGCAGGGACTCTCCATGTGATGTAAATACATATTCACAGTAGAAAAAACTGTGAACAAGAGGCAAAAAATCGTCTTGTCCTAGCTTAGTGTCAGACCTCTGTGGTTTTCCTGCCCTCTGTGTTTTTGGGATCATTTGTGTTTGTTGGTACACAGCGAAACATCTATCCTGGGCCAGTTACTGCATTACCATACAAGACGTGGAGTCAGCAAGTCTGGATAAAAACAAGCATGGGATGAGAGATGGGTGTGCATCAGCTCCCATCTCCTCCAGTCTTGGGGAAACAGGCAGCCGGAGATACCCAGTTGTAGCAAACCTGGCCTAGAACTGGGCAGTGCTCTGTGTGTACTGCTGGGGACCTCTGCGATTTCAGCCACACGACCTTCCTATGGGTAACACGTATCTATTGGCATCCACTCAGCTGGTGTGAGCCTTGCAACCTGCAGAAACAGCGGGTCTGGTTGAGAAATGTGTGTTTTGCATCACTCGTCATCCTCCCTTCACATGAGGCAATGTGTCTGTCACCTGCCTGCTCTGCACTCAGCGTTAATTAATTTCCAGTAAAATGAAATTTAAACAGACATTACAAAAAATCTCAAGCGTGAAACAAATCTGTGTAGACTTTAATTTGACACATCATAAAGTTTTTCAGGCAAGACCAGGAAGACAGCATCTCATTAATCTAATATGCAAATATAAGCCTGTTAGCAATTCATGCTATCAAATATGAATAAGACAGTGACAAAGCTGAGGTTTATTCCTGGGTGATGTGAAGTAATCCATCTCAGTCCTTAAGAAAAATTCAGGGAGGCACTGGCCTTGCTGAAGAAAGACTGAGAGAGGTTTTCAGAGGGCAATCTCAGGGTTTACAAGGAGAATATTTGAAGACAGTGCCTCTGCTAGACAGGTCAGAGCATCCTCTTCGTCTCACTCGTGAAGGTCCAGAAATGGGGCATGAAGATAAATGGCTCTGCATGTAAGAGGGATCTTTGCTTCCAACCTGAATGGAGGTGGATGCTCTGGCAAACCAGGGTCCTGATTAGGAACTGGTTAGGAAAAAAACAAAAGAGGAAAAGGGAAAAAAAGGATTGAAAAACTGCTGTGGGATTATAGCCTTTTCCATTGCATTTTACTTCACCAGATGAAGATTTTCTGAAGTTTTAAGTCTTTTTTATTGTTGATTGATGGATGTTAGTCTTGAAATCTTTCCCTCAAACAGTTTTGAATCCCCACAGCTGTAATCTCAGTATCTTCACACTCCTCCGCTTTTTGCCCCTTGCCTGCAGCAAAGCGGCAGTGGTATCCTGTTGCTGGACTCTGTTGGGGGGTTGAAATTCCTGCCAGGACCCCTGGGGCAATTCATGCTGCTATGCAGGGGGGTCAGGGCTCTGCTGGATCAACCCCATAGCAAAATGAGCTTAATGTGAGAGACTGGCGTGCCCGGGGAAGTAACTGAGGCAGGGAGAGGAAGGGTAACCCATGGGGTCCAATGGCAAAACACTTCATGGGTTTCAGTCCAGGTAACCCAGAGTGTTTTTACTGACCTTTGCTAGGAGTAGAAGTGGCATTTTTCATCTGCTGTTCATTGGCATCAATGGTGTTTTACATTCAACGATGCTCCTATCTCACACACTGGATGTACCCATTCTGTACTGAAACAATCTGTGTGAATGCCATAACAGTTTTCACAGCACTAAAAATATTTAAAAATTCAATATTAAATGAAAAAAAAAAGAATAAAAATAAAGCACAACAGCCTCGAACATATGTGTCACTGAAGTTTAAGCAGCATACAAGACTCGGACACCCAGCATAGGAAAGGAGAAGGGTCTTTGCTGCCTTGTGACATGGGGGCTGTTTTCCCCTATTTTTAGCACAAATTCTGGTGTTTGCTGTGAGGAGGACACGGTGGGCTCCCTTTGCCAGCATAACCTTTCTACCTCCCTTTTCAACTAAGTTTGAAAGGCTAAGGAATGCATGTGAAGAATAGGAAAATGAACTAATCATATTTGGATTAATAATTTTTTCCTAGGGGTCCCTCTGCATGTGGAAATTCATGTTCGACAGCAAAGCTGAGAGCCCTGGAGCCAGCAGCAGCTTTTCAAGGGGTCAGAGATTCTCCTGCCCTTGTCCACCCCACACAAAGTATCACCGCGGCTCCGGCTGGCACGCAGGGCAGGCTGCAGACTGGCAGCCCTGCCAGAGTTCATCTTTCCCTTTTTTCCCCCATAGCGGTTTACTTTGTAGCCATGGCAACTTGCTGCCAGGAGCAGGCAGGCCCCGCAGCTCGCTCTGCCTGCCGCTTCCCACCCGTGGCGACATGGAGCATCCCCTTGTGAGCCACAGCATCCCTTCGTGGGCTGCAGCATCCCTTCATGAGCCACTGCATCCCTTCGTGGGCTGCAGCATTCCTTTGTGGGCTGCAGCATCCCCTTGTGAGCCACAGCATCCCTTTGTGGGCTGCAGCATCCCCTCGTGGGCTGCAGCATCCCTTCATGAGCTCCTGCATCCCTCTGTGGGCTGCAGCATCCCCTTGTGAGCCACAGCATCCCTTCGTGGACTGCAGCATCCCCTTATGAGCCACTGCATCCCCTCATGAGCCACAGCATCCCCTCATGGGCTGCTCCCACACCTGCATCCAGGCTGCGGGGCCAGAGATGCTGAACGAGACTCCCCATTAAATCTGAGCAGGGGAACAGGTCCATTCTCCTCAGAAGGGCCGTTATCAACCTTTGGGTTTGCTGCTGTCACAAACAGCCCTGTGCCGCAGTACACATTCTCTCTGCCTCAAAAAGTCTCCCATTAAGATGTATATTCTGGGGTGAAAAAGGCATTTGATCCTGCTCCAGCAGCAGGCTTAAAGGGATGGAGTCATACAGCCCGGGATTTTGCTGCTAGGTTTTTTGTTGTTGTTTGTTATTACAGACATTTGCTATACCTTGCACTAGTCAGGTTGTCCTTTAAGATACCTTCTCGTTATGGCAGCAACCCTCCTTAGTGAAAATTTCTTAATGAAGATTTCATAATGAAAATCTTTACTTAGGGTTTCCAATAAGTTTCTCTTTATTCATATGGGCTGCCCAAACACTTTCCTTTCATTGCCTTGAGGAGTCCTCCTCTGAGGGCCTGAAGAAACGGAGGATGTAAGAGAAAAGAAAACTCATGCACTCTCTTGATCCCAACACCACCTTCTTAGGGCTGCGAGGGGAACTGGGAGCAGCTCCCTCGAGGAAGCCTGAGGTGATGGGTGGAAATCACAGGGACACCCTGACCCAAGCCAGTGCAGGAGCAGCCTGGTGCGAGGCACGGCTCTGTCTGTGACGTGCACCTCCTGCAGTTCATCTCCCGCTATCCAAAAGCAGTGCTGTAATCAGGAGCTGCAGCTCCAGAAGTCTCTGCATTGCTCCCTGGGGAGTCCTTCTGGCTTTGTGGGAAGAGGCAACGCTGCGCCTGCAGAGCAATGCTTTCCAAAAGCCAGCAAAAAGGCTGTGCAGGAGCCGCAGATCTGCATTGCTCATAGTCTGCAGTACTGATATTTGTATGTGTCCAAGTACACACCCCTGGGTTTCGCACCAAGCTCTGTTTCTAATGTAATGATATCCCTGGAAAAGGGCAAATCTGCAGATTCACACGTGCATTATGACAGTAAAGGTGGGAAGAAGAGACTGGGCTGGCTGAAAGAGATGGCACTTGTAAAACAGACAGCAATCCATAGGGTGATACTAAATTATTCCAAAGAGAGGAGTCTGTGGGCAGATTATCAGTGCCAACACACAGAGCAGAAGAGGCTTGTGCCTCTGCCAAGGCTCTGTTTGTGTCTTGTGAAGGTGGACAAACGAATCACAGAATCATTTAGGTTGAAAAGGACCTGTAAGAACTGTTAACCCAGCTCTGCCAGGTCCACCACTAAACCATGTCCCTAAGTGCCACGTCTGCACCTCTTTTAAATGCCTCCAGGGATGGTGACTCTACCACTTCCCCAGGCAGCCTGTTCCAGTGCTTGATAACCCTTTCGGTGAAGAAATTTTTCCTAATATCCAATCTAATCCCCCCCTGCCACAACTTGAGGCCATTTCCTCTCGTCCTATCTCCAGCCACCTGACAGAAG
>JAOBAS010000072.1:1493417-1503977 GCA_025311575.1 Elanoides forficatus
GGGGAAGGTGTTTTAAGATTTGGTTTTACTTCTCATTATCCTTGTTTTGATTTGATTGTTAGTATGTAAATTGATCTTGTTTTTCCCCCAAGTTGAGTCTGTCTTTTGCCCGTGACCATAAGTGGTGAATGATCCCTCCCTGTCCCTGTCTTGACCCACGAGCGTTTAATTTTATTTTCTCCTCCTCAACCCACCAGGACTGGAGGGAGGAGTGAGTGAGCAGTTTCATCACGCTTTGTTACCAGCTGGGCTTAAACCACAACAGATGTATACGCTGAAGATCCCATGAGATGCAGCTGGAGAGGCTTCAGCCTTTTAGGTACCAAAACGCCTTTCTGAACTTCAAAACAAAATTAGGAGAGAAACTAAATGGAGCGTCCTCTAGTGCCTAACACATCGCGAACTCTGAGGGAAGTTTTCCTTTAACTAATACCAGCTACAATGACAACTGAAAACAGCTAGGCGTTGTTCACAGTATTGAGTCTATATGGCCTTCTGCCACTGGGTCTGTTGTATTTCTTGTACAACTAGAAAAAAACCCTCAAAACAGAGTTTCACAGGATTCAAAACTCTTTAGGAAACTAGGCTAAAAAGACAAGATAGAATTTGCTTTAGGAAAAAGCCCAGGAAACAAATATATTTAGTAATTATTAGTATCTTGGACAAGATTCAGCTGGTTTCCAGCATTGCTTTTGGTATTGGCCATCTTTTAAAGGAGGCTTAAACTGACATTTTCACCATACATGAGCTCCCTGAGTCTTTAAAAACAGCAGGTCATAGAGCATGGCCTCTGTGACCAAAGGTGTTGGGGTTACATCTGGAAATTCAGCAGCACCCTAACCCTGAAAGTATGGACAGTGTATGCTTCCCCCCCTCCCCCCAAAAAAGGGGGGGGCCATGCTACTTCTCAGCATCCTTGCTGTGAAAAAAGCCCCCAAGCTGCTGTAGCTGGATGATGAGGTAGAGCTGCTCATCTCTCAGAGCAACACAAGTCTGATCTCTGTCCTAGATGTCTGATTTTTATCATTTGCAGAAATATGGAGGTCTTTTTGACAGAAAAAGGGCATCAATATGTGGGAACTCCTTCCCTTGCATGAACTTAATTTTTGAGATGTTTTGCTGAAATCAGGATGAGAAATACTATATCAGTTCTCATCATGCCTTGCCCTGAAAAGCAGAGACTTTCCCAAATAATGTGACATGCATACTGACTGTTATAAATAACTGCTGTGCCTTTATTCTATATCAGCTTTGCATTATTGACCATTGCAGGTTTTATTGTGAAGCTTCATTGATCATTTGCATCTTACAGAAGCAACACAACTGGAGAGTAAAGGAATTTCACCACTGGGTCTGCAAGTGATTTGCATTTTGTAGCTATTGGGACAGTAGCACAGAATAAATTTTATCCTGAAATCCTTTCTTCAGGGCTCCCCACTGTTAATGGTGCCTTCATCTCCTTCAGTACCAAATATTTTTTTGAACGATCTCAGTTGATATGATGCTATATTTCCTTTCCAACTTCTCCTCCACTTTTAATATCTCCCATTATATATTACTATTTCGAGTGCCTGCTGCCAAACTGAAAATTTTTCTTATCCTGCCCCCAATCTTTGCAAATGGCTCCAGACTGTTGCTAGAAATACACCTTAAACTACTCCTGGTTTTTTATAGAAGATGTTATCCTGGAAGATTGAAGCTATTACCTCCCTGCTGTCATATCTTTGGAAAGATGATCACTTTGCTAAGTAGGAGCAAGAATAATCTGTTCCACTCACCAGCCTTTTTTAATCAGTGGGTACGTTCATGGCTTGTTAGCAGAGCACTGGCTGTCTCTCTGCAAGCTGTCAGCTTGCCACAGTGGTTTCTTGCGCAGCCCTTTCCCTAAACCGCTGTGGGAGAGCTGTGTTAATTAGAGCAGCCGACTGTCCCAGAGGTTATGGGATGAACTTCTATGCTGTGTGCAGGTCAAAGAACGTGGCTGTTTCACAGGGATTGTGGCAGCCTTGTATACAGCCGGGATGACGTGCAAACAACTTTTCTGTTAAGAACAGGCCATTGCATGTGCTTTCCTCCTTTTATACTGGCAGCCAAACATCTGAAAATAAATCAGATGGACAAGAGGAATTTCAGCAGCTGGCACAGACGGTGAATAACGTTGGGGCAGCCCTACTTGTGGTCAAACTATGATGGCCAGGCTCATCCTGGTATGAGCAGACACAGCACTACCGAGTTTCAGGGGGGATCACTTGCACTGTGGAGGGACCTGGAGAAGCCCAGTGTGGAGTTACATGGGTTTTGGTCCTGCCATCTTTTGTGTAGCTGCGAGTACAAGTCCCACTGGCTACAGCTGCATCCAGCCCCAATAAAGATATCATGTAACTCGGTTTCTCCGTGCTGAGGACGGACTTGGCCTGACAAGCTAGTGAAAGGTTTGCTTCTGAATGATTTTAACATCATCCTGCAGGCTACTGAGATATGCCTTCCAGCACTGCCCATCGTCTCTGCTGCTCTTCTGTTAATACACCTTTTACCCCAGTTTCATTTAAGATTTGTTCCTCACTGTGCAGAAAATGTTTCTGCCTAGTAATCCTATTTCATAATCCCTTCCGTGGCTGATTTATATCGCCTCAAATGTCCTGTGATCTTCTGCAAAGCAGCAGTCAGATGTCTGCCAGCTTGTCCAACCCTATTCTCTGTTCTGTCAAGCCGCAAACATCTCAAAAACATCCATGTCCTTTTCTACCCTTTCCAGTCAGAGCTCAGGGTTCAGACAGAGCTACACAATCTTACAGAGTACAGCCAAATTGCACTTGTGCCATGAAAAGGGTGCCTGGTGCTTACTGCTGGTTGTAAACCTTGAGTAGGACTGGCTCTGTGAAATCCTTAACACACATCCGATTGCCTTTAGGAGGACCAGGATGACCCAACAGGAATCACTGCTGCATTTCTGCTGATGTTTTCTCAACATTGCCTCTGAGGCACGGTACTGAAAGACAGTTTTCAGTGTTTTATAAAAACGTCTATAGAAAATTAGGTTAGGAAAGCTCCTCTTCCACATGAGATGGTTCATTCTCTGCATGCTCTGTTTGTTAAGATACCACTGCAGCATTTTGGAGAACCTGGCCAGAAGGGACTGAATTGTTTTACAATCACTAATTTTCTTGATTTGTGCCTCAGCAGCGCAGACAAGCTGTCGGAGCCGTGTTTCTTCCTTGGGCTCTCTCAGGAGTGGGATGTACACCAGCTGTCCGGCCACAGCCCCAACCCTTCTGGACCAGCCTAGGGAAGGGACTGCAAACCCAGCTCCCAGCTGCACCCAGGACCATCGCTGTGCTCCCACCCGCAGCGGAAGGATTCCTGCCTCATTTGAATAATGGATTAATTAGGGCTTCTGTGTTTAAAATTGCTCCATTTCCGAGTCCATCAAAGTCTGTGAAAGCTTTGTCATGTGCTTTATGGGGATTAGGAGGAGGCATAATTTATATAAGGTAAGGAAAAATGAGACAAAGAAAGGAAGAGATTATTCCAGAATAGAAACAAATAGTATGGCCAGTAAGAATTTATATATATTTTTTAATTTCTATTTTAAGAATAGGTAAGTGTATTTTTGGGCATCATATTCTCTCCTATCCTCATGCAGTGCCATGGCAGGAACCAGCTCCATAACAGGATGCACTGGGCTTATTGCACAAAGGCTGGGGTAAGCTGGAAGAGGTATAATCACCATTACCCGCCTCGCAAGGCAGATGGATGCTGTTGGGAAATATCTGGCAGGCAGGTGGATGGCTCTGTTATTTTGTTCTGCAGCAGCTTCAGCAGAAGAAGAGAGGAGGAGCAGGAGCTCTGTTTGAAGGGACTCTGTAGGTGGTGAGGAGAGCACATCTCCATTTTTTTCTTTGAGAAATAAGTGGAAATAAATAATTCAGCAAAAGAAAAATTATAGAGGGCTGAATTTGTCACTATTCCTATAGGGCAGGCTTTTAAAACACATAGTACTTTCTGCTGGGACTGGATGGAAGCTTGATGTCTAAATGCATGAAAACATATTAAGAGTCCAAGCAAATGTGTTTCTTGTCCAAACAGGGTTTCTTCAGAGGGAAATAACTATGAGTGGAGTCAGAAACACGTTAACACCACACAACAGACCTCATGAAGCTATTGCACAGATGAGAACTGGTTAATTCAGTCTGAGCACATGCCGGGCACTACCTTTGGGCATCGCTGCAAGTACAGCGTCTGTGGGCAACCTAAGAGCCCCCACGCCTCCACGGGCAGTGCAGGCTCTGCCAGGCAGGGAACAAACAGAAGGCGCGTAGGGGAAAGATCTGAGTAGCAAAGGGCTCATCTGAAAGCACTGAGAACCCGATATTCATAAACATGGATAATTGTTTGTTAGAATCTAGGAACCAGTGTCAGGAGCACCTCTTTTGGTGTGAATATTCATGAAATGCGTACTGACCGCTCATTGTAAAACCTCTGCATGCGGCAGCTATGCCCAGGCTGCTTGACGTGTGGGCAGCACAGCTTCACCAGGGTTTGTGGGAACCGCCTAGGAAGGCAAAAGAAGGTGCGGGGAGTTGATTACCTTTGGGGATCTCTTGCACCAAAGCCCAAGTCAGCCCCCTTGCACCAATGAGCGAGAGTGTGGGTGGTCAGATTGTCTGGTTCTATGCCAAAACATGAAAATCTGAAGTTAATTTGTCTTTTCTAGCCCATCTATGACATTTCAGTGGAACTGAACTTTGCGAAAGCACCCTGGCACCATTTCTTTTTTAAAAAAAATTGTTGTTGAGCAGGCAAATAACAGCAACGTCTGTGGCCAGGTAAAAATTATCTATGTTCCCAGGTATCATCCTGCTTCAGCATCTGATTGTCACCTTTGCTATTCATTTTCACACTGAGGCTATGTAATATGCAAACTACCCAGGAAGTTTGTCATGAGAGCAGGTGCCGCTGGCAAAAAGAGAAGCATGTCTAAATGCTTCTGAGGGGCTTCCCTCTTTATTCAGTTCATTTACGGGTGGCCTTACAAAACCATTTGTGCAGTCACAGCTGTAGCTGTACCTACTATACTTATACAAGGACTAGTTACAGCATGAAGAAGCAGAAATGGTGGGGAAACTTCTTGGTCTTGTCCAGAGCATGGGACTGCCCAGGCTTTACAGCTCCCTCCTTTCCTAGCTCTGTTGTGGCTGCAGAAATTGGTACCCTGCACAATGCTGGGCTGTGTGAGGTGGGACCCTGGGCTGATCGCAGTTGCAGAGCTGGGAGGGTGAGTGTCTTAATCAGAACAAGAGATGCGGGAGTACATCAGACATTCAACCCCCTTGACAGCGGGTGGGTAACACAGGGATGATCTCAGACAAAAAGCAACTTCCATTACCTTGAAAACCCTGAACTGCCAGTCTGAGGCATAATTCCTTGTTTGCAGAGGTAATGTCAATGATTGGAATAATCATTGACCTGATCCAGCTGGAAAAGTAAACACCTTATTTTCATGGCTAGAGCTGTGTTTGCTGAGCAGTAGCACCTGTGACAGACAGGAGGATGAGCTCACACCCATGAAATATTTCTGTTCCCACTTCTATTGTCCTTTGCAATGGAAGCTCTCACCTTTGTTTTTACTATAAATCCCTTGTAGGAGAGAGATCATCCGCAGTTCTGACTCAGACCATTAAAAGCATATTGAGAAATAACTTAGGTTTCCCAGAAGGCTAATTTACGTCAGCAAGCAAAAAGATAATCACAGTCATAAATCTTTCTCTCTGTCCGTATCTCTTGATTGCTTTAAAAATATCAGGACAATACTTTCTATACCTTAACCAGATGCAGTAATTTGACTTGTTTTTCCTAACATCTGCAGTGCATGGTAGTTATGCTCTTTTATAACAGCCTCATTTCCAGCATGCTGGAATTAAACATGGTCTGTAAATTATGCAGGACTTTTTAACATTCATGAATCCCATCATTTTACTTTATTGATCAGTTCTTTCCCATAATTGGCAACAACCCATGAGGAAATGAATGTTCTACATCAGGCAAATGGGAATTTTATTGATGTAATATTGGGAAAGCAACAGACATGCTTAGCAAGCTAAAACGTTACTATCCCTTACGTTTGTTTGAGAGCGGTATCAGTGTCCTCCTCCCTGCATTTTACCTGTGGTTTTCATGGGAGTTAAAAAAGCTGCTCTATTTAATATTTATAGGGAAGCAGTGATATCCACCTAGCCCCCTATTGTCATTAATATTAATGAAGGTAACCATATACTTTCCTTTCCTGCCATTAATATTAATGAAAATGAACACATATGTCAATGTAAGGATTCTAAAGTTTTTCATTATACCTTTTTTCTTAGGACTGGCAGTCAGCCTTTCCTGCTCCCACTCCCCCTCATCTTCAGTCCACACACACACCAAGTAGGCATGTATGGCCAACTGCAACACAAGGCTCTTCTGCTGACCCCCCCATGCCTGAGGCGCAGCAATTCCTTACACTCCAGCATAAATAAACCTACTGTGAATAATCTGGTTAATAAAGGCCATGTAGCAAAATACAGCATTTGCTCTCGTGTTTGTTATAAAGCACAAGATATAAGACCCACCAACAGCAACAAAAGTTGATGGCTGGAGAGGAGCCACAGCCATACCTCTGCCATCCTTATGTTCAGATTATTGGAGAAGAGAAACCAATCCCTTCCTGTCAAGGGCAAATCCATCCCTTAATATGACAAAATCAGTTTCATATAAAAGTGGTCACTGTTTGGACACGATGGCACCAAACTCCTCATTGCTCTTAACAGTGAGGGCAGCCAGCCTTCCTGGTGGGCCACGTAGCGGACACTTTTAGATGGTCGCACAAGGCTCTCAAAGAACGGTCACAATAACAAAACAGCTCCCCATGTTGATTGTGACCTCTCATGACTCTGTTTGTGTATCTGTGGAGATACAGACTCGTAGTTTGAGGGCAGCTAAAGGAAATTTAATTCTCTACATGCACCTCCTAAATTATGTAAATGTGTGATTTGCATTCATTGCATTCTGCTTTGGGAAAACGCCTGATTCTGTTGTATACTTTGATAAAAGTGGTTAGTGCAAAAGAGTTGATTCTGCGTCAGTTATTGGGTGTACATAACAAGATCAATTTCCTCATTTGATTTCCTGCTCATCAAGGAACTTTATGCTTGTTGAGTGTTACTAAATTTGTGTTCACCAAGCAAATGCAGAGATTTAGATTTATTCTAATAAAAGCTTGCACCAAGGTGAAATTAACCCACAGAGAAAAATGAGTAGTGCTCTAAAACATGGTATTGATTTGAAAGGTGCATACAGCAAAAAAGCTCCTTGTTAAAGCATAATTTGCCTTTTCCTCTTCATTTTTCTCCAGAGTGCACTGTAGAAGAAATGGAATGACCTCAGGCCTCTTTTTTGGGAACAGCTTCAAAATAGTTGAAAAAAACCTTAATTGTGCTCTCAGAAGGTCTTGAATGCTCTCATGCCTCATAAGAAGTACAAGGCTCAGTAGTTTGTATTAAAATAACAAAAACGTTACTAGGAAAAATAAGCCATTCCCCACAAATAATCCTAAAAGGAAAGTACAGGGTGCACCTAGTAGCCACAATGGCAGAGAGCACTGGTGTTATATATGAGAGAGATGAAGCATTTCTCCAAAGATCCTGGAAACCCACAATATAGCAAATTATAATCCTAGCAATAAAGTAAAATGGCAAATAAGAGTATAGTGCAAAAAACCAATTGTACTCTAAGATTTCTTAGCAAATAAAGTCTATAATCCAGAAACAGAGGAGGGCTACAAAGAAAACAAAGCAAAAATCTGCTTCTGAATTTTGAAGTTTGTAAGCTGCTATTGGCAGTTTCATTCTGCAACCTGTCACCACGCTATGAATGTATGCAGTCCCGGGCACGAGATCTGCTCAGCAACCTTGTTGTGAAAGCAACATTCACAAGGGGGGGTTTGGGAGTCAAATCAAATATAACTTTGGCTTATGAGAAAATGATTCTTTATTACATGCCATGTGAGAAAACCTGTCTTGATCTTTGAATTTTTGTGTAGCCAGGGAATGCAATGAGCATGAATAACCAACCATCCTCTTGGATATGGGGAACTAAACCAATTTGTTCTTCAAGAATACCCATTGTCCAAAAGGACTATCTGACATTACACAACCACAGCGTCAGAGTGCCCTCACCACATTGTACACTTTTCCAATATGTTTGATGTTTATAATAACTTTGTGACTATGCAGAGCTCTTCATAAATATTTAATTCAAATTATTCTGCAGACAAAAGCACTGGGGAAGAGACAGAAAGTGACTCACTGCTTCTTAATCAGAGATAAGTGACTAGGCATCTCTGGTGTCACAGTGGGAGAGTTTTATTGGTGTGGATTAAATCGTTTGAGGATGGATCCCATGTGAGCTTGTAGGTTACATCCTGGCTCAAGCAGGTGGCTAGCCGTGCCGTGGTGGCGTGCACTGAGCATCTGGTACCTCCCTGCTACAGTTCTGGAGCAAAACGCACAATTAGTCTTGTTCTTTGCATGCAAGGCTTTGTGCTTCTCAAAACTTTTTTCTCCAAAACAGCAACCAAATCCCCCAGTTCAGGCATCAAAAAAAGCAAGAAGACGTGTGACTTCTTTCTAGTATATTGTTTTCATTAGAAAAATGCATATAGGTCAGAGCACCATACATTTGCGCTGTCTTTATAGTTAATGGCTGACTCTGCAAGGTACTTTGTTGTCGATGCTCAAGTGCCAGACTGCTTGCCTTCTAGGCACTTGGTTTCACAAGTGCAACCCACAGACATAAACCAGACAGAGTGCTCATATCTGTTTAGGAAACAGAAATCCATTTAATATCAAAAAATCTTGTGGGATAGAAAAAGGTATTTCTTGTGCCATCAGCTAGAGTATTTGTGAGAAAACAAACACAACTTGTATAGTCTAAACTAGCACAAATCACTTTAGCAGTAAAATAAAGGTGAAAAACAGTAGGAGTAATTTATTTCAGCTTTCAAGAGCTTTAAACATGATACCATGGATGGAAATAGGAAATAAAAAGTGATCACACATTAAAAAAATTGATTGCTCATTAAACATTTCATGCAAGGTACAGCCATTCCTGTGTTCTTCTGGTACAATTTATTGACTTCTGTTTATGCCTACATTTTTCTGGAGTTTGTTTTCATTGATTTCATGACCTATCGTGAATTGACCATATTTGGTTAGTTGCAGGAAGGTTCTAAAATAATACCAAGCATTAGCTTTACCTTTTGAGCTTACCTGGTTAAATGAGAGCAGGTGCAGTAACAGCTATGGAGGTCCTGCAGGAAAAATTGGTGAAAAGACATTTTCCTGAAATGACACATTCCAGCTACAGCTCCTTTGAGGTCTGGTTGTCTGTGGCTTTTTCTGTTCTTTCTTTGGCTGCCCATGTGTGCACGCTCATGTTTGTGTCCTACAGGGGTAAACTGCAGTATTTCCTTTGCACATGCAATTCCCCCAAGGGTGGCCATGACTGATGTACTCTTGGTTACCTGAATTGTTCCACAGTTTCTGTGACAGGTGGAGTTTCCTCAGGACACGCAGCTTTACGTCCCTTTGGATGTACATGGCACTGCTGTGCTCCCACTAAGAGGTCACCAAAGCCTGCATGAGGGCTCCATCCCATCCCATCCCATCCCACCCCACAGGTGAGAAGGTTACAGCCCACATTCACTTGAGCGAGACACAGAGGTGGCTAAGCTGCCTACGAAATTTCTTGGGAAGCGCTGCACTCGCTATTCTTTTAAAAGTAAGCAAGAAGCCTTTTTTTTTTCTTTTTTTTTTTTTTTTTAACTTAAAATACTGTCTGCAAATGGCAGCAGGTCAGGGCGTGCTGCAGGACATCAGCCACCGCTGCAGGGACAGCAAGCCATCCCTGCTCAATGCTCTGTCTTGTGAATTGTCCTTTAAATGTTCTTGAAAATGACTTTAGGATAGTTTTAGCCATCTTACTCTATAGTTTGTGAAAGTTTCCACTCTGTAACGAAATATTTTATTGAAAAAATAGCGATGCAAAGGACAGCTGAAAAACGACTAATCATTACGTCACTCTCCGTGACTTCTCCTCATTAAATGATACTTACTTTTCCCACATATGAAGATTTTCTGTACTTTACATACTCTTGTACTGAATGCTGCCTTCAAGCAAAAGTTTGAACAACAGCTCAGGAAATAAATGAAACTATGGTCAGGTGTACCTTGCTAGGGTAACCATATATTTCTATTTTTGGATAGGCTAGATTTTGAGTTGCAGCATTACCCTGGAAGTGATGGCTGTTGGGTGACAGTTATTGTTATGAATTGCTTTCGCAGCTCTTTAGAGCCTGCAGGATGTTATCAATCCTCAGGGAAAGTGCTGAAGGGTAAATTCAAAATCAGTTTCCATTTTAATTTTAAATTAAAAGTACCTTCATTGTGTGGAACTGCACACCAGATGAGCTTCCACAATTTCATGTAAAATACCCTGTCGTTTCCATTTCTTGGTGGTCCTACC
>JAOBAS010000072.1:1504077-1528846 GCA_025311575.1 Elanoides forficatus
CTACCATCATTTGTCCTCCACCTGCACCAAAAGCCGGCCACGGTCAGTGCCAAAGAGTTGCCCCAGGGTCTCTGCCACATACCACGCGGTGTGATGGGATTATTGAACACAAGGGATGCCCTTGGCTACAGGGCAGATGGAGCAGGCGTCTCCTCGCCCGAGCGAAGGGACCCCTGCCCACTGCTCTGGCACGGCTCCGCTGCTGGGTCCCTCATCCCGGCGGATGAAATCAGCTGAGCGATGCACAGCCCGTGCCTGTCCCGAGGGAGCACGGGGTGCACCCGTAAGCGAGCCGCAGGCTGCTGGATGTACCCCGTCAGCCCCGAGAACCTCGCCGGGCACTTCTGGTAACGCTGTGGCTCGGCACCTCTGTGGCAGCCACCACCTGCAAATCCTCCAGCTCTTTACGGAGGAAGTGTATTATTTTTGGTGTACAGTGTTCCCGTTGAGGTGGGCTCAGCCATAGGCCCTTTCTTTTTTTTTTTTTATAGCCCCACTGGGCCACTAAGGAGGTATCAGTCAGCCAGGAAAGATGGGAGTACCTTCAGAAATTGACTCTTCCACATCCCCTCCAAAACATATGATGCGATGGTTTATGCATGCAACTAGTATTTTACGACCCTGTCATTAACACTTATGCCTAGTGTGTCTTCCGGCCACCGTAACAACTCAGATGGTGCATAAAGAGAAGTGCAAACCCTTCAGTGTGGATTAATCTTTCACATGCAAATCCTTCATTTGTCTTCTATCTGCTAAGATCCTTATTTATTTTGTTGCTGTAATTTCACCAGGGCTCATAATATACTGCTGTATAACCTTGCTATATACTGCTATGTAACCTCAATGAAATGGCCACAAAAATCAAAAGAATGTTATCCATTTTGGATGCATTGTAAATACAAACATTTCCTTTTCTTTTAATGCTTCAGGAGGCAGAGGAGCCTGAGCAGCAAAAAAAGCATAATTGCCTGGGCTGTTTTACCAGCCAAGAGGGTGGCAACTTTGGTGGCAGATCAGTGTATAACCTTCTGAAAGGCTGTGCCACCCCAAGGGACGACTGCTGACAGCAGGATCACACAGGCAGAAACTTTCAATCCAATTTGTAAAACTCCCACTTGGCTCAGGAAAGTGCAAACCCTGAGAAGGAGGTGGATTTTGACTGGTGACTTTGCTCCCATGTGGCCTGAAGCCTCCAAGGGAAAGCGTTCCCAGAACAGCCCGGTGACAGCTCCCTGCCCGCCCAGGTGCCTGTGGCCTCGCTGCTGTCCAAGTGACAGAAATTGTTTTTATTGTCCATCTGTAAAGAGCACTGTCTGTCTCTCTGTCTCACGCATATTTAGTTTTCCAAAGCTCTGCAAGATCTGAAGCAAGAAAGTAAGGTATAAAGTCAAGATACTGCTGTTTTATTCCCCGAGTCATGCCAAAGGGGGAAAAAAAAGATGTTATAAATAGCTGCAGGCAGAGGAGAAGGCTGTTGTGCTCAACGCCAGTTTTATGATGCCGAGGTGAAGCCAGTATGAGTCACTGCTATAACTTACATGGGCATGACACAGACTTCTGACATTCAGTATTTTCTTTTTCACTTACCAAAAGTTATAATTACCCCTTAAAAGCCTGGATCCTCTTTCTTTCCTACCATTTAGTCCTTTTATGTTTGGCACTTCGCCGTTCTTCCAACGCGCGTAGTCCACCTGGGCACTTTTCTGGCCCTTACTGCTCTCGTAGCTGAGTGCTCGCAGGGTTTATTGATTTTGTTCAGTCCAGGTCTCACGTTGTCCTTGGCAATTAGCGACCCAGGGAGTCAATGCACCAGGTCACAGTCACTCAGACACTGTACGGCACAACCACCAGTAGGGTCACCATAGGTGTGTGTTGTATTTCAGCAGCAGGATCAAGCCTGAGCTTAAGCTCAACTTCCTTTTTAACCCAGACTGCCTGGAAAGAACTGTGATATTTCAGAGATCTCAAAAACAGGGTGGGAAAGAAATTTCACCCGTATGGTGAAATGGGCTTATTTCACCTGTAAAGCAGACCCCCATCCTGTCCCGATAGCTTGCTAACTTTTCTAAGTGTAGTGTCGTGTCTTAAAAATAGCACTGCCTGGTTTTATTATAATGGCCAGTTCAGACAAACTAAAGCACAAGCAAGGAAAAATATTTCTCATTCTTCTTTTTTTTTTTTTTAACCTCATCCTTCTTTTTATACAAACCCTTACAAAAAAGATACTTGCTAGGCTATTTTTGATTTCTTTCTTTGGGTGTACATGCATACCTGTGCATGCATGCGCGCACACAGACAAACATATACATTTTTACAGCGGTACGTGGCATCATCCTGTGCAGATGTACGGTGGACAACATTTGGCAGATGAGTCTTGGCAGTACATAGAGACTGGTAGGATGTGTGGGCTCCTCTTCCAGCAAAGCTGCTGTACCGCACGGAGGCAGAGGTGTCCTGGGGAGGAAGACGGAGCAGGTGGGATGCAGAACTGCATCTGAACGTGCACCGGGGCTTTGTCCTCTCCCACCCCTCGCAGACACAGCTCCAGTCTTCCGACCTGCTGCCGACACTCGCACCAAAGCACTCCCGGTGCCGTGAAGCAACGTCCTCGGCACGGGAAGCCCACGGCACCACCTGCTTCCAGCTCCGTTGCGCCTGTGTGGCCCCAAGTGTCCTTGGACTGCCACTGCCGGCTGCAGAGAAACAAGAGACGGTAAAATCGGGGTGACAAGTAATGCGAAGGCACTGGGAACAAAAACCTCTGGACGTGTAACCCCCTGGTTTCAACGGAGCACTGTGCCACTGTATGAACCAGCCTGGGGAGGGTTTTACAGGCTTGGGACGATGAGCTGGGTTCTTATGACCTTTGAGGACCCTTACACCCCTACAAGAAATGCATTTCCCCCATTTGTAAGCGTATTTACTTTACCAGAGAGGTGTTTACTTAGTGTGAAAGAGATGAAGATTTGAGCTTTGTGAGCTTGGAATTACCTTCCTGCTATCTGGTTTGTGGGCAGAAGAGGGTCTTGGCCCAGCCAGAGCACCCAGCTGCTACTTTCTTTCACAAGGAAATAGTGGAAAGAGGCAACTGAAGAAGACAGTATTTTTTTACTGCACGTGGAAATGCAGACTCTTTCACTCACCTTGTCAGCCTTGAAGACTAAGCTTTCCAACAAGAAAAATATCACTGGTCGTGAGGCAGCGCTTGATTACCAACAAATCATGTGTAAGGTAGCCCATGCCTGGACTGTATATTGCTTTAAAACAATTGCTTGCCTCTCATTTTTTTAAATTATTTAAGCAAGGGGCATTCTCTCTGAGAGGATCACATCCTGTGCAGCAACCGATGAAGCTTTCTTTCCTCCTGCTTGTGAGCCCGACTTCTCCCTGTGCTCAGGCGTGGACTGGGAGGACAGGCACAAACAGGAGAGTCATTCCTTTCCAACTGCTGGTGTGGGTCATCTTTGTCCCACACCACCATTCAGCAGCAGCAGGGACACCCCCAGGTTTTATTTTTCTGTGGGAGTGGGTGAGCAGGAAGAATGGAGAGCACTGACGGCTTTAGCAAGAAGCTGGCGAGTGCTGTGCTGTGTGTTATAGCTGCTCTGCAAAGACACCGAGCACTCTGTACGGTATCAGCTGATGCTTTTGCAGTCCAGGCAAAGATGACATTAATAAATTACGAAGAAGCAGATTTCAGGTGTGTCCTGTTGGGCAGAATCTGCAAGATGGACAGCTTGGGGGATGGGCTTTGGCATATCACTGCAATTTTCTCTGCCTCTTTATAGATGAATGACAGATAAAAAAAATATAATTCTTTTGTAAAATGCCTTGTAATATCCATTACTAGTAATACCTATTACTACAAAATGCTCTGTGAGAAGCATAGTGTATTGTTATCAGTGGTCATTTTTTTACCTACAACATCTGCAATAATTTTGCATTCCAAATAAGGCTGCCTATTTTAAAGGACATTTAAAAGCTTCTTTTTCTCATTCTCTATAGAATTGTCTTTTTAAAATGCTTCTTTCCTTACAACAGGGTATTAGATAGCTGTGTGCATCAAGGATACTATTGACATATTCAGCAGGATATTTTTAGCATAGCGGAAAAATAAAATCTTGAGAAAGGTCAGTTCTTTCACTGTGCTAATTAAATTGCTGTGGAAGGAGATTATATCACGATGGTGACCAGCGAGCTCGCCAGAGCATCACACGGCAGCCTGCAGCAGGTAGCCTTTGAGAGAGGGCTGCTATGAGCGTGGCTGGCAGAGATGGACAAACACGCTGACAGATCGCTCGTGAGTCATTCAGCAGAAGATTTCTTTCTTTGATGTTTTCATTTCACAAAGCAGGGCAAGCAGACAGATCTCTTAAAAAGAGATCGTTTTCACCCTCTTTTCATTACATTTCCTGTTAACTAAGTGCAGCTTTGTATACGTTCTGCAGCAGCAGAACATGCCAATAAACGGAGGTGTGCTGGGTGATGCCTGTTCATCACAACCATCAGCAAGCCTGCGCTTACGGACAGTGTGCTGCTAACCCAGCTTTTGAAAAAAACTGAGGATGCTCTGAATAAACGATGAGATGTCAGTTTCCCCCGCCGGTGTGACGGTGTCACGCAGCATGTGTGCAGTTCACAAAAGGTGACCAAATCCACGTGTGTTTTCATACCACAGCTTTCTCACCTTCACTCAGTAGTAGCACACCCAGCTTGCAAGCTGATCATGATTAACTTGTTATCTTCCCTCTGCTGTCCGTGTCACTGCCTCCGGCACCTTATGTTGCCAGGATGGCTGGTAGCAGGCTCCAGTTTGGGGTTTTCATCTCCCCTTACGCGGGGGTCCTGGCCGATGGCTGGCTGCTCTTTGGGAAGCACCCACAGACAGAGAGCAAAGCAAACAGCTCTGCAGCCACTGGTGGTGGGGTTTGGCCACCTGTGGTCTGACCGGCCCAAACTGATGGTCCTGTCAGGCTTTGCATTTGTCTCTGCAATCCTCTGCACTCCCATCACGTGTATTATCTCTTTCCAAAACTGTCTGCAACTCTGTCCAGCCACCTTCCTACCCCTGCACCCACCGGTGACTACTCCAGCATTTCTCCCTGCGCCAGCATGGCTCTCTTCATGGTTTCTGGCTGGGGACTGAGCAGAGACTCATTTTTCTGAAGATGTTCACCAATCTCCTGCAGAGCCCTGTGTTAGTTTGGCAAAGACCTTTTTGGCTAAAGACAATTTTGGTTGGTGAGCAGTTAATGGCACAAGGGCTGTTCACCCACCCAGCCAGGTGACCGTCACTTTCCAACGAGTGTGAACACATCTTCACGCTTCCATAAGCAGAGAGCGCAAGTTGCCTGGGATGTGTCTGTTTGGTGGGGGGATCCATCCCCTGGGGTGGAACTGTCACTGTCTTTCAGAGACAGATTTTAATAAATATCTGCACAAAGCATTTTAACACTAAACTGAATTACTGCTTTAAATACAGCAATTAAGAAGATGAAGCAGGGGAGGGAAGCCTGCATATCATGTTAAGTGTCATATGCTTCACGAGAGTTCCTGGGGTGGGTGTGATGAATCCACGAGCAAATGGGTCTGTAGAAAAAGATCAAAAGAGTTAAACCCAGGTGCTGCAGCCACGGACCCACCAAAGGGATGTTATGGCTGGGCATCCCAAAGGGATTTACTGGGACTTCATTTGGGAAGATCAGATTTAGGATCATAAATTACTTATGAAATCCTTGAACAATTTATATTTAAATTCAAACTAATTGTGCCAATCTGCTGTTGGTTTTCAGAGCTGCTGACAGTGCATCTTCATCCTCCTGGATAGAGACATGAAGGAGGCTTCTGCAGGAAATGTCTATGGGTGAGCTTTCACCCTGCAAACTGGAGACCATGGCTCCCAGCATCATGCCAGTGGCCTCTGTCCCCTCTAGACATCTTCTTGCAGACTTTCTGGGTTGGATGTGCAGAAGAATCGCAGCCCAGCATTTCTGAGAACATTTCACAGCAGCGATAATTACATGGTGAAATGCAAACTAACAAGCTGCATCTACTCAGTATTAAGGATTAATGATCTGAGCTTTAGTCTCTGCTTCCCTGCAGGGCAGCAAATTTCACCAAAATTGTGCTTCAATAAATGCAAAAAGTGTGATACGCAGCCTATGCAGAGTGTATGTATAGAAATAAGGTTCTTATTCTTCTCCCCCGTTATCTGAGACTGGACTGAATGCTCTGTAGCTTCACTAGCCTGAGGCAGTGATGCAGACTTGCCATTACCTGTGATACAAACCCTGCTCTGCTCTCCTCAGGGGCATTCATCCCCATTTCCACGCCGCCTTCACCAGCTCTTTTCCACCATCCAACATTCATACATTTCTCATATGGGTGAGATGATGCTGCCTGGATGCTGTGGGCCACACCACACAATGGACGCGCAACCCAGCGCTTTTGAGCCCTCTCTGTTGTGCCACTTCTTGCAGCAAAGATGTGGTGCTGCACATACCCTTGGTCCTGACCAGCTGCCTCTGCCTGCACCTTCCCTCTGAACCATAACTCACTGGGATACCCCATCTGCTTGCTCTTGATCTTGCTGGCATCCATCTCCCGTTTGCCCACTGATGGTGGGCTCCTCTCGAGCTCCCTGGTGCCAGATGGATGGGTGGCAGAAGGCAACAAGCTCAATGGTAGATGTAGGTAAGGACTTGGGTGGCCAGTCTGCTTCAATCCAGGTTTTGAGCCTTCTCCAGAGCTACACACCGGCATAATGGTACAGAAGTGAAAATGTGGTTTATCAGAGTACGTGGAACATGGGTCAGTATTAAAACAGAGCTGCCATCCCTGCAGAGTTTCTGATAAACCCACCTCTTCCACATCGCACCTCTGGTAGGCAATGTGCATGTAGAGGCTGGTTCAGGTCATCACCTCCATGAATCAGAGCAGAAAGAAATTCAGCCCCTCATTCAGTCTGATTTCAGTTTAAAGAGACTCCCAACTTCAAAGCAAGCCTCAATCTCTGTTTGGGGTCTCTTGTGTTGGACACTTAACCAGAGACAGCAAATCTGCAAGTGCTTCTGCAAGCCCATGAGCCAGAAAAACACTTCAACACAGAGTACAAGCTTTAACCATAAATAACCTGAACATTTCAGGTAGGGTTTTGCTGGCTATTTTTGTGAAAGCTACTTGAAAACTCTGCTCTTTCTCAGCTTCCTTTAGTACCCACTGCATCGAATATTTTATTTGCATGACTGTGGACCTGAAGTGCACCAACGGGGTGTTTATACAGGCAACCAATCACCCCAACTTACCTATACCAGCTCTGTGGAAAATGGTACACATACTCAGACCTCCCTTGCAGATCCATGTTAATCCTCTGGAGCCTGTTTGGGTAGAAAAAAGGATGGGAGAAAGGAAAAAGTGGCATTTCTGAAGGCAGAGGTTGATGGGTTGCCTGGTCATATAGGCAGGACACACCAGAGCTGCCTTGGATTCCAGATTTTGGAGTCCCATTGAGCACCTAAAGGAGAAGTGGATCCCTCCTCTCCAGGAGCACAAACCCTCTTGTCAGGCTCACTCCACAGCTAGGATATCTGTATTCTGGAAATATGCTGAAGGTTTCTTATTATGTCGTTTCTGTGGCTGTTTGTGTGAGTAAATCTTGTAGTCAGGCGATGCGTGAATAGTTTGGCACATATAATTTACTCAATGTATTCAGATGCGGTGTCCTGAATACTAAGCACCGTGTTCTCATCAATGAAAAGGGCTGATTTTAAATGTCTTTTTTTCTTGGCAGTTGGGGTTATATGTAAATCTTGCACTTGAGTGTATGTTTCAAATAAATTGCTCTGTTTTTTTAAAAAAAGAAATCATCTAGCCAGACTTGCAATGGGACAACTGGCCCGGCGAGTCAGACTCCAAGGGGAAATGGGGAGGAAGAGAAAAGGCAGCTCTGGGCTGAAATGGATGTGTAATCTCTTGCCTAAAGGCTCAGAGAAGTGTGGTCTGTCCCACCAGCCCTTGGAGCCAGAACGTTCAAGCTTTTTTCAGCTCCTGGAAGACAGTGCTGAATCTCTATCACTCACATCCAGTTCTGTTAACCTGTATCAGCGGCATTGGCATTAACATGAGAGTGCCCCGGGCTCCTTTCACTTGTACCACCATGGATCAGAAGCAAATCCACAGAATGAACGGAGAGTTAGAGAAGAGCACAAGAACCAAGCCAACACACTTTTTATAAGAGCCTTGACCTTCATGTTAGCTTACCATCTCTCTGATTTCATTGGGGATCATTCCCCTTGGATTTATACTGTGGCTCAGCCCCCTCCAAGGATGCAGCCTGATGCCCCTGCTCGGGGAAGCACTTCTCGCTGTGGGTACCACCAGCTCTGCTGGATGAAGCCCACGGGCAAACCCTTCACCCCACAGATGTCCAAGGCATGATCTCCTGGTGACTTCAGAAAGGCTCTGCTCCCATGGCCGTGTCTGGCGACACTTCTGCTCCCCATCCCTGGGGAAAAGCTAGGAACACGTTTGCATCGACGCTGAGAAATGGAGGGTGTTCAGTATGCATAAAGCGTCCCTTCTTTTTCTTTTTTTTTCTTTTTTTTTTTTTTTTTTTTTAATTAGAGAGCCAGAGAGCACTGTAACACTGAGCAGCTATTATGCCACAGCCTGTCAGCTGTAGTGCTGACAGGCGGGTGTCTGCTGGTTGTGTCTTGGGTTTGCTGATAGGAACCTTACACAAAGAATATCTCCCGCCTTCATCAGACCCTCTGAACCAGCCTGGCGGCTCGGGAGACAAGGAACAAGGCTCAAACCATGACTGCAAGCCTCCCGCTCCTGCCGAGGAGCAAGGAGGATGGAAATCAAACCCTGGGGCTGATTTCTAATTGGGAAGACAATGAGACATTTAAAACAAGATAGCTGCAATTAGGATGAGAGGTACTACAGAGATCAAGAGAAATGCTTCTTCATAAGAACAAGCTGGTGCTTCTCTCAAGGGGAGCGTGGAGGGAGGGAAAGGTAGCCTGCTTGAAATGGGCTAGCTATTATCAGTTAAACAGAAAACTCGATATACAGACAGAAATCTCCTCCTTCAAGCTCGCAACTGATTTTAACAGCATCAGGGCTCACTGAAAAAAATAAATTAATATTATTAATCTGGCATCTTGCTTAGCAGTAAACAACTATTATTTTTCTCTTACCTTCATGTTGGGAACATGATTTTTAACTGCTTCTATAATTTTCAAAGATTCTTGGAGGACCACAAGGCCACTGCGACATTTGAGAAGGATGAGACAGTATTTAGGAACCCAGCAGTGGAAGTTAATGGTCTGTCAGGCAGCTGCTCTCCCAGGCCAGCAGTCCCAGTGGGTGGTGGAGGTGCTGGCAGTGACACCATGCCGTGTGGATGGATGGCTGCCATCCCTGGCTTCCTTCCTTCACCTGTACCTTTCCCCCCAAAGAGTGGTCAACCAGCTTGGAAATGAAAAAGCCTCAGAGGTGCTGCTCACCCAGTGCTCACACCTAGGAATGGGGGAAGAGGACAAGTGTTAACTATTCAGTCATGGCAGATGACAACTGAGATCAGGGCTATTGCCAAAATTTCTCATAAATAAACTCTTCCCAAAATCAGTGATAGAAGGTGTCCTCTGCTAGTACAAAGCTCTCATCAGAAATCTCATTTCACATTCTTATTTCCTTCAGTGGTAATTTTAATCTTCCATATATAACACAGTCTGCAGGATCCTGATATCTTTAATTTTCTGATGCCACTTCAGTCGTAACACAGCTTGGATGTGACCTGTTCATCTACAGGAAGCTGGAGATGAAATTTCAAGTATTTGAAGAATACTGCTTCAGCATATGCTGAATTCAGAGCAGCTGACATTTCCCTAAAAGTTACTTACAAGCAGCACTAATTATCTTATTTTTCTGAAATTTTATGAGTGGCATCAATGCTTAAAAAAAATCTAGACAATCTGGAGAAGAAGGTTTTGCTGGGAATGCCGAGCAGAGCTCAGAGCTGTAGATGTTAAGGTCACAGGAAAAGGCAGCACAGAAGCTGAATTCCTTCTGACAGCCTTCCTGGTGCAGCAATGCTGAGTATCGTAGAAAAGCAGAGGTTTCCATCTCTAAAAATAAATTCAAACAAGAGCATCATGAGAGCATCTTAGTAGCACAGTGCAGCAGCAGCTGTGGCACTTTCCTTGATGTCCCCAAAGCTCCAAGTGGAAGGATTCAGTCCGCTGCCTTTCATATATTGTTTAAATTGAAACCCTCAAAACAAGCAGCCAAGTGTTTTGACATGAAAAACTTGCCTTCAGGCCTTCTGCTTTTTCACATGCAGGTTTTTTTTATTTCCTTCCTACTTGTGCCTTGTTCTCCAGCCCTTATTTGTACAGCAGCACTGGGTCCTCTCACAGACAAGGAGCCAGAGAGCAGTCTTGGTTCTCATCTATTTCAGATCAAAGGGAAGAGAAAAAGAAGACATAACAGCAGTGCCTGGATGGAGCACAAAGGGTCCTTTAAAAAAAAAAAGCCAGGATCAAGCACCTCTTTATGTCAGAGCAGTGCAGCAGATAGAAAGTGGGCTCACAATTACACAGCTACCTCAAGCAGAGACCCTAACCCAGCATTTTCCTGGCCCCTTGTCACATGCAGGGAACGACCACTATGGCAGCCCCTGCGGCAGACCCTTGGGAGGTGATGCTGGGGTACCGCGGGCAGGTGAGGGGCCATACACTCCCAAAAACCTGCCAGCACTCTTGCTGCTGTGTCCTCAGGGGATGGGGAAGGGGGTTTCTGCCCTCTCCTTGGGGCACAGACCCACACAGGTGGGCAGCGCCGGGGGCCACCCAAGAAAAAAACAGGCAGGATTCCTGTTGAAGTGACGGAGCCGTGAATTTTCTTGCTTCCCTTTGTTTAAGAGACGTACACATTTGGAGGGGTAAATCAAATCCAGTGTTGCTTTTTCCCTGAAATGATGCCGACACGATTGTAGGCAGAGATGGGGCTTGACATATCTACAATGTTTTATCTCCTCCCCTCAATAAAGCTTAAATAATATTTTTAAGGAACCATAGAAATTAGGATGCAGATGTACTTAAAACAATAATCAAAACTGAATTTATGTTTGGCAAATGAACCCCCGTATTCATACCTGGTCACCAGCCAGGGTAGTGTCTGTGGTTCCCGTCTACGTCTGTTCACTGCGGCACAGGGAAGAGGGTGTTTTAGTGACCTGGGCGATCGTGGTCGTCTCAAGCATGAGCTGACTCAGACCTCTGACTTGCTCTCCCTTGGCAAGGAGCTGTAGCATTAAGCTATACCAACAGCTGTACGATACGTTATCATCCCCCTCCTCTGCCACTTTGCCTGCACGAAGGGTGGGGGGAACTTACAAACGCTCCTTGCCCACATAAATATGAAGCCTGGTGTTCCCTTCAGACACAGTCTGACCAGGAGTTTAATCCGAGGCTTTAATTCAGCTTTGCCCTGAAGTGAGGCAAGGAACGCACATTCCCCAGCACCAGGAGAGATAAACTCTGCCACGGGGCTGGCGGCCAGCCGAGGCGTGATGCCTGCCACTGCGGCGGCAAGGTTTGCAAGGTCCCCGTCCGTTATTCACCTCAGTCGCAAGTAAAGCTCAGTGTAAATGCAATGGCATCAATGCAATTTATGCTGAAGGCATGGTGTAACAAGAACAAGTTCAGGTTATATATAAGCTTTCTGTATACCACAACAAATGTTGTGTCTTTCTGCAACTTAAGTTATCTCTTAACACATTCAACAGGTACTAATGCTTTTTTTGCCCAAAGTAGAATTTGTTGCTGCTGTTTTGTGGACATGCGTTCACTTTTGTTCGGTATATCAGCAATGTGCACTGTAGAGAATGGGATTTAAAAGCTGTGAACAATGGTGATTGCTGTTTATCAGTAAATATCTTACCCACCTTCTCCTCCCTTTGGAGGGCAAAGGCAACTTTCTCCAAGAGGAAAAATTAAGAACATTCTAAGTAAGCTATTTCAGTGCTTGAAAACTAACTTCCAATGGATATGAGGAATGAAAAGTACTCTGGATTTTTTGTTAACTCAGTGTCTGGATAGAGCACTGGCCTGGCACTGTGGATGCCTAGATTTTGTCTGCCTTGCTGTATGGTCCCTGGTAAGTCACTGCATCTCCCTGCTCCTCCAGTTTCCCTCTGCATAAAAAAGAAATAACAATTCTGTTCCTCATTGTAAAGCGTAAGCTGATGAATCATGCTGTATTAGTGCCAGATCTGTTAACTTACCATTCTCCCAAAGGAAATTATGTGAGAGAGTCAGAGCACATATTAAAAAAAAAAAAAAATTGGGATTTCTTCTCATGATTTTCTTTGCATCTGTAAAATCCAAACACGTCATTATTGCCTTCAGCTGAAAGAGATCTATGATTTTTGGTTGTCTTTCCAAACTATGAGCTGACAAACTAGTGTTAGAAATGGCAGTGGAACCTCAAGTCTGAACAGATTTACGGCTTTTTGTTTTTTCTTTTAACTTGAACACCAGTGCGAGACTTCCGCGTGGCAGCTTTGTGTTTTACTGTGCTTAGTCCCCTTTCACTGTTTTCACAAGCCAAAAGGAGAGGTAGAAATGGAGATCGACAACCTCTCTCACCTCTGCCTTTCTGAAGACCATCATCTGCCCTGGATCTGCAGCCGATGAGGCACCCAGGCAGAAGGACACTGGTGGGGCACGGTGTCCACGGCGTGGGCATGCCAGCGCCTGATGAGCGTGGCACAGACAAATGAGATCCTAAGCTGCCTGTCTGGAAACATTTATTACTCTGGGAAGAGGAGGGATTTTCGTTGAAGGAAGCAACCTGATAAAATATCAAGATTCTGATTAAAAAGCTCTTAAATTTCATCAGTAGAAGGAGGGAAGGGAAGGGCAGGGAAGGCAAGGCAAGAAGCAACGCGCAGACCAAGGAGCAGCCACACAAGTGCCCCGAAATCCAGAAGGGGAACTGGGCACAAGGCTGGGGAATTGCAGCAGAGACCATCTCCGGCCTGCTAAAGCAGCAGCACAGAGAATCCCACAGAACTCATTAGAAATATGTCAGATGGCTGACACCCTGCTTGATTGCCTGAATGTCTCTGACACTTTACCCTGCTGCTGGAGAAATCCAGGGCTGTTTCCTTTCCTTTTTTTTTTTTTTTTTTCCCTTTTTTTTTAGCTCAGAGAAAGGCACCAGCCCAGAAATCCCCGCTCAGAGGAAATGTTTTTAGAGCTGTTTTCTCTCTCTCATCTGCCTTCTGTTCTGAAATTTTCTCCAAGAACTGTTTATTCTGAGAAGTGGAATAATGAAATGAATGGCATGGTCACTTTGAATTCAGAATCATCTTTTAACCACCCCCTCTTGCCTCTGAAGTCAGTCGGGTAGGTGATACATACACCATGATAGTGCAAACAAACATCTGCTCCAGTGGGTGTGAGCTTACTCACTCCAACATGCTCTTGAATCTAATTGGGAATTTCCAGGCATATATTGCTCATGCTCTTTCCAAAATAACTTTTATAAGTATAAAGTGTACGAATTAATCATCCTTTTAATCCAGCAAAAGCTGTGCTATATCTGCTCAATCACGAGATATTTATTTCTGTCCTGGGTATTCAGGATGGAATATTTTTGTATTTTCTTTTTTTCACAAGTGCCAAGAGGAATTTCCAGCTTAAAGAAGTAAAGCAGTTAATTTTTGCACAGATTGGCAGTCAGCAGCGCAGACAAGATTTAGCAGAATGGTTGTCCTAGGGAGCGGGTAGACCGTGGCTCTTTGTGTTTGGTGGCGTTAGTCCGGTGCTTCACCCAACATCGAAGCACACAAGTACAACAGCACAAGTGACCTGCAGCTCAGAGTTTGGACGCACATACCACACAGTCAACACCACATCTCCTTCTTGGTGTGGCTGAGAGCGAGCAGCACGGCCTCGCAGGCACCAGCCCTGGCGCTGGGCTGCCGTTGACCGTTTTGGTCATGCCGTTGGCCCTGCTGGTATGAACTTTGGCAAGTCATTTAAGACAGGTCTACAGCGCAGAGTGCAGTGCAGAGAGCTGTGGGAAAGGATGAGCCAGGCAGGTGCACATGGCACAGTCAGTGCCATCAGAACATCCCCGTCCATCGCCATAAACAGTTGGCATACACCTTCTCAACAGGGTTTCCGAGTACTGGGTAAATGTGCCAGTTTGGTTCCTGTTCCCGAACTGCGCTCGGGCAGCAGCCAAATTGCCAGAGGGAAGTCAGCGATGCCGTCTCACCAATGCGCAAATGTCAGGGGACCTCCAAGCCCATCGTGGGAAACAGGGGTGTATATCTCAGCCCACTGACATGGACATAGGTTCACATGCACTGACTGCTCTGCCTGGGATGAGAGGGAAAAGGCACACAAAAAATATCCAATTCCAGAAGTGCAGTGGCTTGTAAGAAATACAGCTTTGCCACTAAAGCAGACGCCACTAAAGCTACTGGGGGCATTGTCAAATACACCTGATGTGCATGCTGAGCTGACCTGAACAGGGCACCCACTTCTGCCAGACCCGCCGCAAGGAGAAAGGATGAGCCACCGAGAAAGAGCCCCACTCTTCTGCAGGATGCTTCCCAGGCGCGTGCGAGGCATCGTGAGCCCTCCCAGTCTCTTGCAGCTACAAGGCAGGAGACTGATGGTTCACCAAGTCCATCCTACTAAATAAAATGAAATTAAATGCAAGTAAAAGGATATTTTATTTCTTTTTTTTTTCCCCTTACACGAAGAGTAAGCTTTTAAGCTGTTCTTGCAACAGTGAACAGAAAGAATTTTTTACAATACAGCATTTCAGCAAATGTTTCATTTGCTGTGATTTGATTGGAAGAGAAAGAGCCATACAACTATTGGCAGATTAGTGGAAGGAATCTCTACTTAAAACTCAGCCTGTTTCACTCACTATTCAAAGGTGGTTATTTAATAGTGGAGGCTGCCTTAGCAGTTTCATCAAAATGGTACCTTTTAGTCAAATAGCACAACTTTTAATGTGATTTATTCTAGAATATGGTGAAATACAAAATACTAGTCACAAAGTCATGTCAGATTTTTACAGAAGAAAACCGTTAAAAGAGAAGAGGTTCCAAGAAAGTGAAATGTCTACAGCAATTCAAAGATCAGCTGGTATGGCTTGCCTTCTATATTGATTTTGCTTTCTGCTTAGCAACAGGATTTCATGCTGGTTGTATAAAAATGCAGAGAAACCTGCTAATATTCTCCTGCTGTTGCAAAAACACCCAACAAAATTATTTAGGATAACCTGATCTAGAAATGTTGCTGGTATTAATCTTAGATGGAATTGTTATTAACTTGTAAGATTCGAACAAAAAAATACAAAGCCAAAGTATTTAATCTGTGGGGAACTAACTGGAAGCACTTGCTTGCATCTGAAAAGGCTTTGTCTTTAATTTGATTAAATAAATCTTTATATGGAGTCCTGTTCAAACATATCACAGACAACAGAAGACAGAAGACAAAGAAGACGGGTTGATGGAAAGCAGCTTAGAAAAGCAGGCTGTCTGTAATGGCGTATTTCAGAGAAGAGGGTTTATTAAGCATTATATAAAATTTCAAGACAAAACAAGTATTTCTGTCTATGTAGTTCCATGCAACTTCCCAGCAATGCTATGGTAGCACACCTTTTGGCCTAGGTTATTCTGATTATAAATAACACCCAATCTGATGGCTGTCGCAGGACTACTGAAACATTTATTCAAGAGTATTGGCCTGAAGTTTCAAATGCATTTGCTTTGATTTTGCTAACCTTTTATGTCTCCTTTCTAATGATACTTGATTGAGTGTATTCCCCAGAAAGCACATTTTTGCCTGTGGCTAGACACTATCATCCTGGAAGATGCTTAATGTTTTTAGCTGTCACTGAAATTAAGTTTATCTTGTTGGGAGCTGAATTTTCTTTGCTTACATGATCAGCCTCATTTGCCCTGCATGGTCCTCTCTCCTGTGTCCCCCATCCTATGGCACTACGCTCTGCCTGAATATCTTTTCTTAGAGAAGAGGCTAGAAGATTGCTTTTCCCTGGACCCAGCAGTGGTAGCTAGGAAAATCACAATATGCCTTTTGTAAGCAGGAGCAAGAAATTTCTCTGTTTGGCATGAGAAAGGTGATTTAGGGAAGATTGCTTTTAAGACATACACCCTTCTTCTTTTGTGACTTCCCCCAAACACAGGATGAGAATAAATCATCCAGTGACATTTGAAGCTGGTATTTTTAAAAATTATAAAGGAAATAGTTCTTCAAAGAACCGGCAGTCACCTTATGGCATTTAATCTTAAAAATAAGTTGCAGAGCTGGGCTCAGGTTACATGCTCAGTTCAGTAATCCTGACGTGTGTGCCTATGGGTAGTTTTCTGCCTGTTTATAGAATGCAGCGTCTCCCTCGGTGCCCCACCAGCCCAGCTCATGGCTCCTTGGACGACTACTGGTTCTGCACTGCTTGCAGAGATCAGCTCTCTCATATGCCAGTATGTAATGCTGAGACAGTAAAAGTGGGGAAGGGGCCTTGTATCTCTTCTTGGCTCCCCTGTCTTTAACTGCAAATGTTAAAAGTCTCAAATCTCAACATGTACAATACCTTTGCGATAATTTATATATGTCAATGGCATATTGTAGTGGGCTGTCCTTGGCCAGCAGCCACGCATCCACCCTGCCTTTCACTCGCTCCCCTTTCCTGGGGGATGGGGAGAAAAAAAAATCAAAGGAGAGCGAAAAGACTCGTGGGTTGAGATAATGGAATTTAATAAGGAAAGCAAAAGCTGCACATGTAAGCAAAGCAAAACAAAGAATTCATTCACTACATCCCATCAGCAGGCAGATGTCCAGCTGCTTCCTGGGAAGTGAAGCCTCAGCTCAGTTAACGGCTACTCGTGAAGACAAATGCCATAATCACTGACGTTCCCCCTTCCTCCTCCATTCCCTGAGCTTTTACCGCTGAGCATGATACCGTATGGCATGGGATATCCCTTTGGTCAGCTGGAATATCTCCATGTCCCCTCCCAACCTCCACCCCACTCCCAGCCTCCTTGCTTTGGGGCAGGCTGGAAGAGATAGAGAAAGCCTTGACGCTGTGTGAGCACTGACCAGCGATAGCCAAAACACCAGTGCGTTACCAGCACTGGTTTAGCCACAAACATGAAGCACAGCACCATACAGGGTGCTATGAGGAAAGTGACCTCCACCCCAGCCAGACCCAGTACTGGTACCGAAAAGGACTGTGGTGGGTTGACCTCGATTGACTGCCAGATGCCAACCCAGCCACCCTCTTGCTCCCCTTCCTCAATGGGGCAGGGGAGAAATGAGACGGAAAAGCTCATGGGTCCATATAAAGACACACATATGAAGATACTTAATAACTTTCACCCTTAATACTTCATGGTCTTTTTATTTAGGGTGACATCTTGGTTTTGCTATTTTGGAATTATATTTTCTGAAGCGCAGGAGGTTTTTGAAAACCCCACTAAAAATCCTCTGGAGAACGAATTCATTAGTACAACAGATGCAGAGCCTAGCACAGCAAGATCCAGGCATCTTTAGCTGGCTGAGTATGTATATGAGATAAGAGAAACATGTTACTCAGCATTCCCTTCTGGGACCCAGAAAAGTCTCTAATGAGCAGTCAGTGCAGTCCCACACAGCACTGTGGTAGGCGGATGGACCCGTTATTGGACAGTGTTAGATGGAGGGGGTGTACGCCTATGCAAATCCACTGTGGAAATCCTCTGATTTTACTACTGAGTCTTTAAAGCATTTTCTGAAATGCACACCCTATCCCTAAAAATTGTATTTGCTTTGGCTACCACACAGCTCAGCACTGGCAAAAGTGCTTCCAATAACATGCACGACACGCATGCACAGCACTGTGGTAGGCTCTGTATTTAAACAGCGGCTTCAGTCAGGGGCGAGTGATTTCCTTTGAAATGCCATTCCTTTACTATAGCTGAACCTCAGCTCGAAGAATATTTAAAAACTCTTTTCCAGCTGTCAGCGGTGCTCCAGTAGCTCAAACACTTGCAACTTTCAAGCTGGATTTTAATCATTTGATATAAATCAGCACTTGAGTTATAGGATGAAAGTACACAGGTAGCCCTCGAAAGCATCCAAAAGCACAACGTGTGGCTGAGTGTCACTCAGCAGCGCAGGATGTATAGCACAGACACCTGAAATACTGACCCGAGGAGGAGCAAAGCAGAGGCACAAGCCTTACCTATCCACAGCCTGATGCTGCTTTGCCTGTATTGGTCAAACCAACATGGGGACATTTTAATTTCAGTTTAAGACCAGTTAGACTTAAATTTATTTTTCATTGACCTAATGCAAGCCGAAGTTAAGTGTTTTAGGCTGAAAAAAGGATGAGAGGAATTTTCTCCTGTTTGAACAAGTCAACCTGATCTCAGGCAAGTTTTACAGAGAGTAAGTGCATCTCCTGGCAAGGTGACCTTGGACACTGACGTGGCCTCAGAAGGGCAGTTGGGTACCATCCCACCCGGTCAGGTGGAACACAAAGAAATGTCCTGAGAAGACGGAGGTGAAAGCCACATGCTTCCACTCACCCCCTGTTCACTTGCGCTTGGGGTAAGCACCAAAAGGAACTCTGCAGGTGACAGGCGCTGCTCTCCTCTCTGCAACAGGCTGACCATCTGATGTCAGCCACTACTTGCCATAGGAAGGGTTGTCCAGCACTGGAACAGGCTTGGAGTCACCATCCCTGGAGGTGTTTAAAAGACGTGTAGACATGGCATTTAGGGATGTGGTTTAGTGGTGGACTTGGCAGTGCTGGGTTAATGGCTGGACTCAAAGTTCTTAAGGGTCTTTTCCAACCTCAGGGATCCTATGACTTTCTTCTCTTCTATGATTTTTTCCCCTTACATCTGTACCTTACGGGCCCAAGCACTGACTTTGGAAGGAAGCACTTGTAATTTAGTTTCTCAGTTTTCTTCAGTGACACTACCCTTTCCTCACACAAGAAAACTTTCCTGAAATTTTAACCTAAAATCATTATTTATTGTCACTTTTTGTTGCTTACTCAGAAGTTCCAGAAAGTAAGAAAGACAGAAGGAATAGACAATTTTTTTATATAGCTCTGAGTGGGGTTTAATCTGTTTACCCATGTATTTTTACTCTGCTCTCATGTATTCATGCTCTCTGTTCTTTCCGGTCTTTTCTCTTTTTCATCACACTTGAAATGGAACACGAAGAGGAAGAACACTGCGTAAGAGCCATTTGAAAATAATTAATCAATGTACTTAGTCTTCTAAAAAGACTTCTACAAAACTGCCCCCTTTAAATTAAATGCGTAACAAAAATAGCAGCTTTGAATTCTCAGCAGTGTTTTCATCAATGCTAAATATTATTTATGCTGTTATTAAAATATGTCAACAATTTATTAATTTATTGGTCCTCACTTAGGGATTTATTGAAGAGCTGGCATTAAAGAGGACAACAAAGTCCTTTACTGTAAGTAAAATATTATTAAAAGTATAACCCAAAGACATAGAATTTAAAAATGTTGGGGTTTATATGTATGTAGCTGAAGTTAATAAAATGTTCCCCTAAAACGTTTCCTTTCTTTGATGACCTCTATTACCTGGATTATGAACAAACAAGGATATGAACTTGCAACTGTGCCTCTTTCTATTGCCAGCAGTAAAATACTTTGGGGGGACTTTGTCTCTTCCCAGTAATGACATTATTGCTGTTTTTCTGGGGTTTTCCACCTCTCCTACAGTCCTGCCTATGCATTTTCCAGGCTTTTTGCTTGAATTAGTTTGAGCCATAGAGTAAACAGAATTAGCCAGGTTGCTACAAATGGAGGATTGTTCACCAACTGCTTCCTGCTTGCCTGAGAGTGTGCAGCGGGTAATGCCTGGTGTCATTAGGCCCCTATTTAACCACATGTATGGCTGGGAGGGCATGTTTGTGTTTCATTTATACAGATATGATTAGCTGTTCTCAGTGTTTGTCCGCCGTAAAACTGAAAATGTGTCATGCGCTATTACCCAAGCAAATGTAATGCCCCCAAAACAAACATGCCCCACTGGTTTGCAGGCAGTAATTGACGGAAAAACAGGTGTTTCCCATATTCTGTGTGATTGCCTACACATATGGCTTCTTTTATACTATCCTTCAATTACTTTGTAGTGTTGGCTCCTGCAGAAAAAGAAATAGTGTTACCAAAAAAGAGTGGGTTTCAAGAGTGTTTGGTCCACAGCCAAATTAAATATAAGCAGCTCAGCCCTTTTTAGTATTTAAATAATTAAACTACAGCAACTACCACATCCACTTTAGCCATCAAACTGTGTTTCCAGCTACTCTCATTTTATAATGTGGTGCTCTGACTTAGCAAATTAAAGCTACATGTAACACAAATTCCCATTTGAATGGTGTTAACATTCTCAAATTGGACCTTTCAAATAGAATCAGTAAAACATCGACACCTGCGTAACCGGCTGGTTTTACACTTTACAGTCTGAAGTTTTATCTTGCAAAAGCATTTAGCTCCCAACAGTTGTGTAAGAGCTACTGATCTTGCAGTGTTAAGAATGGGCAGATTTTATAATGAGATGCAGGCAGAAATATCAGCGGTGACTTTATATAACGGGTTTTCTACAACGCATTGTTCTTCTAGGTGAATGCACTTGGAGGAGAAATAGAAGAAGGAAGAAGGCATTGTTCCTCACAGACGATAGCACAGAGCAGCTCCTCAGCGGTCAGGGTGAAAGTCGAAGGTATTCTGCAGAACTGGCAGCAAGCCTGGCCCAGGAGCTCCTCCGAGCACATGCATCTGGCAGAGCAGCCTGAGAGCCACCCTCCGATCGTGAACACTGGTGATATGCAGCAGCCAAAACACTTCGCCTGGGACTGGGTTGATCTTTGATCCCTGTGCATTCATCTCTTCCCCCAAACACGTGTCTCTGTCTTTGCATCACTATTTCTTTGAGAGCAAGGCTTGCAGTGGACGGGTCTCTGCTTCGGCTGTCTGTGGTGGTGGAAGATGCCTAGCGCCGAGACCTGGTCTCATCTTTCTCTGTCCATTCAGCCGCAGAGTGGATGGACACAGTAACACGTTCAGGACGTGCTCCTCCTGCTTCGTAAGCATGCCTCTTCTGGCTTCCCACAGCGAGGGTTTATTGTTTACCCATCAAGAACAACCAATCTTCTAACTTCATTCAGTTTACACGTTGAAAGAAAGCTCTGTGGGTAGAGAAAAAATGCTTAGTTTCATTTTGCAAAATCAAATGGGTTGACTTCATGAAGTGACATCAGAGATGAATTTGCTTTCTGGCTTTTACCTTGTGACTGATTCAAAACGAAATGTCATTACACAATCGCCTTCTTCATCAAAAATATAATTTCAAAATAATATGATAAAATGATGACATTCGCCTGAAACCTTTTGATTTTTTCTGCAGATAAACTTCTTTTACCCGCCTTTCATTTTCCTTATGCTCTGTTCCTGTTTATCTCTGCTCTTTCATTATTTGCCTCAGCAAGAAAGACAATTGCTCCTCTTCTACAGGGTGCACGAAGATGAAGGAATGCGACTTTAGATCTTTATAGCTTCCTGGGGTGCCTTCATTTCAGTGACAGCTTTCTCACTTCATGAGTTGCAGGGTTTCATGCCTGTGCTTCCCACCTTGCAATCAATGTATTTCTCAGGATACTGATTGCCATGCAGAAACGGTGAAGCTTTTGAACTCCCCAGCTTTCCCCCGCATGGCAGATTTTGCCCGACTGCATGGTTCTGACCGACGGGACGGGTATGTGGCCAGTGTGGACGTGGTGAAGCCACAGGGCACCAGCTGCAGACAGCAATTCCCACGCCGGCCTCAACCCCCGCTGCTCCTCTCATGCCCCTGTTTCCAGTACAGCCCCCAGCAGTCAGGAGTGGGTGTCAGGAGGGATGCCACAGCAGTTAAGCAGAGAGTTAGGCTCAAAAATACAGGCTTGAGCCTTGAATAAGAATTGCTAGGTTTCAATGTGTTAGCCTTACTAACGAGCAAGGAAATAGGGTGCTGTGTGTAAGTGCTTGGCTCTTCAAAACCAGTCCGTCTCCCTTTTTCATGGACATCTCTTTGAAGGATAAGAAATGCAGATACAAAAACACAGCTATGGCCTGAAACCTTTACATGCCTTTTGACAACAAGGAAGAAAAAGCCAATCAGTTGAACTCCTAGGCATGAGAGAGCTGGAACATTGCCTTTGGCTGTTTCACGTGGAGTAGGCAAGGACATTTCTAATAGGATTTTCATCCAGATGTCCTGGACCAGGTTACCAAACATTAACATGAAGTTCTTCAGTGTCCCCCTGTGAGCTAAGTGTGCTAGAGGGGAGGCATCCAGAACATAAACAGGTGGAGACATGTATTTACACTTGCTGAAGCAACACGAGATTTGAGAAGAGACTCCTGCCCCAGGGGTTCTGATTTTGAGTGCACTTACGCTGCTGTAATACACTTTTCTTAATAATAAATATTTTAGTAGAATTACTGCTGATTTACACCCTTGCTAGGTCAAAATCAGGACTGAGGGGTTTCATTCACAGCTCTCCTGCAACCAGTGGCCACAGTCCTGTGAGAGTTAGGATTTCATACTCGGTACTACACACTGTATTGATGGACATCTTACCCATGTGCCAGGAAACATTCTGCACTTCCTCTACAAGAAGACACTTCAGCTTGGGAAAGTAATCATTCCCACTCAACTACCACGCACTAAAAAAACCCTCAAGAGCTGCTTTAATAACAGTTCTCCAGCAGATGCAAAGAGGTCCTTATCAGAACGTAGATCCCCTAGAAGCACGTCTATCTTTAATAAGTTAAAACTATCTTTAATAAGTTAAACTGAAATCATACACTAGAAAGAATATTTTTATAATTTGTCTTGTGTTTGTTGCTGATTTTACACTCAGGCAGAATACCACGGGGCGCACTAGGGACTAAGTAAATCTTTCACCAATAAACAACAAGCCCAAATTGTTTATGGAGCATGAAACAATTATCGTTGACTCCACCTGATGCCGCTGAGCAAGCTGTTCCTTTTTGTTGTGCTATTATTAGATGGGAATGTAGTGGGTTGGACAGCATCCTTCATTAATGGATGGGATAACCAAGTTTGTGTATCACGTAGCTCATTCTCTAACACAGCTGAGGACTCTGTACACAGCCCATCTAACTGAAGTCCTGCCCAGAAGGATATCCCAATAAATAAGCACATGTGAATGAATTAATCATTTAGAAAAGAGTACCAAGATTTTCAAATCACTCTTAGGGATGCAGATGTTCTAACCACTACTTAAGACTTGGGAATATAAATTGTCATTATCCATACATATGGCTCTCATTTCATTTCTGTATGCAGATAATGTTTCTGCACAGTTGCTTAATACAAAATGTAAAATTCAAGCCAAGTGGCAGTCTCAGTGATGAGAAATGAGAGGTAAAAAGCCCTTTGTGTTCTGAGTAGAACAGTAGTGGTAAAACGGACACAGGAAAAACCCGTGTGGACCCAGCAATTGCTTGGCAAGACAACAACATTTAAAGAAAGCCTTAGAAACATTGCTAAAAATGGAACAAAGGGATCTTTAAGGCATCTATCCAGGAAAGTGAAGAAAATACATTTTTGGCAGCAAACACTGAGAAAATCATGCAGCGAAGACAATAAATTAAAATGAACAGAAAACACATGTCCTAGTTGCTGGCTTGACTTTGACAAACCCTGTCCTGTTGTTATACCATGTTGCAGAAAGTGAGTATGGGTGAATACCAGGATGGTGCTGTATTGTCGTTTTATTGGTATTCTATTCTCTATGGATATTTGTTGATATTCTGTTGAGGTTTCTGGTATCCTTATTACATTCTCATGCTTTTTCCCCTCCCTTGATCCATTCACATTCCTGTTATTTTGGGCTCCTGTACACGTCATGGCTGGTCCTTCAGCTGCAGTGGTTACAATCCCCTGATCCCTAAGGGAACACACGGGTCCCCGGGAGGCTCTCAGAACCATACCCATCCTGGCACAATGATGTCCGAGGCTGAGATTTCACACAGTGGAACGCTGGCCTTTTACAGTATTCTCCAGTCCTCACTGTTTTGTTTTTATGTTTTCCACTATATTCCTATTTTAGAAGCCAATGAAGAGTAGGGCAGGCATATCTGTCACTCTGTAATAAACAGAAGAAGGCAAGCAGTACTGCAGCACAGCTCTGATACCTAAGAGCAACTCACTAAAATTTCCAGTTTAAAAGTTGGAAGAATCAAGCAGTGAAATACAGTTAACTATAAACTGAAGCTGCGCACAGGTTCCGTTTCAGAGGTAGAGGCAAGAGCGCTGAGGGAACATTAGGAAATTTTTAGAGGCATTTTCTGACATGTGAGGAAAGACAATGAAATGGTAGTAGCAAAGCTAAGGAAAACAGAAGGAGTCAGGGAAATGCAGAGGCAAAATGAAAATATGGAAATGAGCAAGTATTTAACAAATCGCACTATTTGCTGAGAAAGTGCAACCTGCAGACCACTGGATGTGATTTAAAATTATTTTAAAATGAGTTAACTGTACTTCAGGATGAAGATATTTGTTATGTCATCAGACCGGGCAGCGGTGCCGATTAACGCAGCATACCTACGGTGAAGGAGACGGACGTTCGGAATTTCAAAAAACGGCTCTGCTGAGAACGGGCACATTGAGACCTTCCGTCTCTGGGAA
>JAOBAS010000072.1:1531080-1562650 GCA_025311575.1 Elanoides forficatus
GGCCTGCTGCCCGGGTGGTTTTTCGACTCTCAGACCTAGGTGTGATCCCACCTCTGTGGGTTTGGTCCTTCTGCCTTTGGAGTCGGTGGGTTCGCCCCCACCGATTTCAAACAGCCCCTCGGTAGGGAAGAGGGATGTTTAAAGCTGGGGGCGGGGGGGGGTGTTCACCCTGCTCTCTGGGTGACCAGTCACTGCGCAAGTGAAAATGCCAGTTCAGTGGGTGCCTGTACAAACAAACTGCAGTGAGGTTTCTGAAGCCACGCGAAGCTTTTTACACCTGTTCAGCTGAACCCCGGGAAGAGCAGATAAAACTGGCATGTGGCCATACATAAAACCTGTCCTTCGAAATGTGGCCGTGTCAAGGTGTCCGTGAGTGTACTGGTCACTAATACAAGTACTATGTTACTGAGTACTGTAGTAGTAACGACTGCTACTTCACTAGCTTAAATGAAATTATTCCCCCAATTTCTTTTAGCAGCACACAGGCCGTGATAAGCACTTGTTACTTGAAGAGTGTTTTGTAGTTGAGATTAAAATATCTAAAGGCTAGTTTCTTGCTCTTTTCTTTTGTCTTTTAAACAGACTGAATTCAGTCAGGTTGTGAGTGTTGATATTTGTTTGCAGTGGGGAAATACCACTCGATAGTTAAAGTACAACTCTGTCTTACAGATTGGATCACTCAAAAATCACTACCTATTCAGACATAAAAGTCATCCAAGACGGTCTCGAAGGAGTGCCATTCATATCACTAAAAGACTTTCTGATGATGAGCGGGTGAGTGTTACATTTATTCTTTTTCATGCTCTCTGTTTATTCTTTCTCCTTATCGCTAGCTTTGTAATGAGGTCACAGGCAGGCTTTCCTCGTTTTGCAAGTCTAATATATTCAGCCATCCACACTCATGCTGAATAATACTTTATTATTCTGTCATTAACAGGCAGAATCTGACCCTCTGTTACCATATTTTTTGCAAGTGCTTTCCAAATTAAGATTTAAGATATGCAGCATTGCAGAGGCTTGGAATTTTAGATGTTGATGTGTCTCTGATGAAAATATGAATGAAGAACCCCAGGACTAGACTCAGAGTAAAAATCCCTAGATACAGTAAGTTTAATCAGGCCATGTCTATGCAATTACCATGGGAATTAGGTTTGATTTAAAGTGACTGAATATAAAAAAAAAAGTAGGGGAAAAGGGCTGAGGTTTCGCTGGATTCACTTTTTCTATGACAAGCTGAAACCCCTTCTCAAAGGATCCATCACATGTTCTAGACTTGCAGTCTTTTGGTATACTGGCATCCCACTGCAATCAGAGAACAGGCACGCTGGAGAGCCAGGGATCTAAGGTACAATCCACTGGTGAAGCAGACTCCCCGTTTATTTGACTTTATTGAAGAGAGAAGCATATCTGTTTGTAAACACACTGAAAAACTAGGGTGGGTGGTGAATTTAAGTAACAGACCGGAATGCTGTCACCCCCTTCTTAAAACCAATTTCTGGCAAATTTCAGAACAATGAAATTTGAATTTCAAATCAGTATTATTGCAGCAATCATTGTAAAAATATGAGCAGTCCAAAACATGAAGTAACCTAGTTGTGAAAACCAGCACTTTATGATATAAGGACAAATTACTTGAGAACGAGTAATTGGTTATCTGGAGGGTTTAGATGCAAATGTCATCTAGGAGGGAATATTCTATATGTGGCTAGAAGAATTAAAGGAGGGGGTGAGACAAGTGTATTTGTTTTGTCTGTTCTGTTTCAAAACTGTACACTCCCATCTATCTCCTTGCAAACATTGGTTTTAACAGTTAAAGTCTTCTGGGTAAAATTATTTTAAACTGGGGAAGTTCAAGACCACAGCTTTAGTGTAAATTAGTGTTCTAATTTATATACATACCTACGATCAGATGTTCAATGCCATCATAGCATGATGTTCAGGAACAGAGGTTTGGTTGCAGTTCCTCCCTTCTTTGGACTTATTACATCGAATGCATCTCTTACACAGGGAAGCATGACTGTGTTTAATATAACAAATTCGAATGTCATAAGGAGAGTGGAGGCAATTGTGTTACACATATTACTGCCAAACATTATTGCAGACTTACATACTTAGATCCAAAACCAGAGCTTCAAAGTGCTGCAGGTGATTTGCTAAATTTATTCCAATTTCCCTTTTATTTACCATCTAGTATGCAAATTAACTATGTGAATGAATGAGATGTAATTATGTCATTATGTAAGTATATAAACACAAAGCAATCATGTAATGCTGTGTAGTTATACATGGACCTTTGCTCCAAAGAGCTACTCTTGTTCAGCAACCGCATATTTAAAAAGATTGTAATTCAATCTTTAAAAAGGTAGAGAGAAGGGAATCCTGCTTTTGTTTGTATAACGCCTTCATGAATTTTACAGTATGTTAAATATGAAAGCTGGAGTAAAACTTGGCTCTAATCTGAGTATTTATCTGCTTCCTATAGATGGCTCAGCGTTTGTTGTAAAACAGATAAAGGCTGTGAATATATTGAAGGGATATAATTATCTGGTTCTTTAACTTCTTCCAGTATTTGCACTAGTTTCCAAATCTACCTTCTTGCAACAGACCTGAATCAAAATTATTTTCACTGCTTTATATATCACTGACTGGAGATTTGGCACAGGGCCTACAGCTTTTGCCATAGATGGATGGTTGGAACCTCACCCAGCTGCTGAGTGACAAACATTTGGCTTGTTTGTCTGACATATGTGCTTGGTAGTTTCAGCTCATTTCCCTCAGTGCAGTTGCACACATCAAAAAAAATAACAAGCATGGAAGTTGTCAATTGTTAATTACTGTTATGTGATGAAAAGGCCGAGCTTTGCTGTGGGTAGGGAAGAAAGATAAAGGTAATTTCTCTAACCTGTGCATAAGTATGTATGGCCCTGGATATCAGTAGGGCAGTTTAAAATACTTACACTTTCATGGGTATATTCATCTTCTGTGAGCAACTATGGTTTATAGGAATTTTAGCACTAAATATAGAGCAAAGGGAATAGTATTAGAGAGCTTTCAGTAAATGTGCCTGGTGTAGCTACCATTTTTAAAGGTTTATGCTCTTGTTGTGAATTTTCATTAGGCTCTCCCTAGGAAATCATATTTTAATCAAATCAGTACTTTTTTATCACTATAATTTCTGAGTCACTCTTCTTATTGTTTCATATATGATGATAGCTATAAGGACCATAAATCCATTGGATCACAGTAGAGAAAAATAATTAAATCTATTCAGATGTTTAAAGCAAAAGGTTAGGTCCTCCACTTGAGGCTTGTAGCAGGATCTTGGCAATCTACTGAACCTGAATTTGCTTTGCTCGTTGGGAAATTGGAAATGAAAAGCACCAACTCAATGTGTATCAAAGTGACTGCCCAGGTACTAGCAACGAATAACATTTTATTTCCATTTTCAAAACGAGCACACAGCACAGAGATGTATCAGAATCAGGATTTGATTTGAACTGGGTTTAGTAATACATTCAAGGGAACTAAGTGGGATACACTTTTAAAATGCAACCTAGAGACTTAGAGCTTGCCTTGTCTGTGCACAAATGCTATGCAACTCATTGTATCGATGCTTTAGCAAAACACACTGAAGCATTTTGTCTTTCAGTTGCCTTAAGTAGAATTATGCCAGTGATGAAGTTAGTCCAATATTCATAGCTTACTAATTGATCACACTTCAAAACACCATTGGGAAGGAGACTTGAATGTCCAGCTGAGCTATAAGTTACAGTGTCATTATGATTGCTAGACTAAAGACAGAGATAATCTTTCTTCTTTCCATTTAACTCCCAATAGAAAGAGATGGGGGATAAAATGTAGGTAGGAGAAAGAAGTAGGCTGTGGTTCTGCTTGTTTCAGTAACCACCACTGCTTAGATAACCTTCTAAACATACTGCACATTGGGTATAAAAGCCTGCATTGTGTGACATTCACAGGAGTTCTACTGTTAGCTTGTGCTTAATGATTTTCTATGAATTGATTCTATAGTATTGTGATTTCACCAAGTCCTCTTCCCCAAAGTACACTGTACTACAGTATAAGTAATCCTCCTCTCTGCATCAAAATTTTGCTGTGTGAGGAAAACCCTTATCCTCTAGGTTAAGAAAGTCCTAAGTTGTAGAGGCTTACTTGTCATATTTATACAAATAATTGTAGGTATCATGGGCAGAGCAGCAATATGAAAAAAAGAGAACTAAGCGTGCCACCGTGAAAGACTCAGCAGAAAATCTTTTCAATGATCCTATGTGGAATCAGCAGTGGTATCTGGTAAGAATTTGTTTCATTGTGGAACTGGGGATGGTGAATTTCAGTTGTGCTTTCAGCTGCATTATTTCACTAGTATCAGAGCAATTGGACTGAAGGGAGTAAATGATGAGCCCCTCTCATTACCATATGCTATAAAAATGAGAGATCTCTGTGCATAATATTTCCAGGCAACCTTCTATTTTCTCTGAAGTGTCGTTTGTACAAACATTCTAAAAGCCAATTCATGCTGCTGCTTAGAATGGGGGTTGCTGTTAGAAAGTATAACAGTTAAAAGCTATCTTTATGATAATTTTAAAATACTTGCTGTTGGCATATAAGAAGTCCCTTATCATGTCTGAAGCTGGCCACGTATTTCTTTATTAAAATTGGTAGTGCAGAGTGCGTACTCCAGACAAAAACAAAAGCATATGTGTGTGTGTGACAAGCACCTTCAGCCTCTTGAACAAGGATTTAAATAGAAGAGGGTCTTTACAGCTCACATGTTCAAAACCTCGAGGAAAAGAAATTTCCTGAGCGCTATAGTTTCTGTCTGCATGTGACAACTGAGAAATACAGTTGATCGTTTATGTTTTATATGGTCTCTTTCGAGAATCTGTATTTCCACTATGTGTCTAGCTATGCCTTCAGTCTAGGCTTTATTGCTTTCACTTAGCATAGGGGTGGCATTAAAGGTGGGTATAACAAATCAGGAAGGAATGTCAAGCACAAGTGTGGCCCAAGTGGCTGGAAATACCTTTCTCTTCTTCTGTTCAGCTTAGAGAAAACAGACCAAACTCTAGGCTGTTTGTATAATGCTTTGCCCTCTCTTGCCTTTGTTTGAGCTAGGAAAATAAATTATAAATGGCATAGCATAAAATATTTCCATGAAGAGCTCTACAGAGTTCTTTTCAACATAAAAAATGTTATCTTTAAGAATTTAACTTTTCTTTGAAGCTGAATACCTGTTTGGTCCTTTGCCAGTTTCCAATAAGAAGCAGGAAATTTCTGAGATGTCTGTATTGGATGAATACATAAACACACATAGAATTCAGAAAAGCAGTTTTGTGAAAAAAGCAATGTCCTGCTCTCCAGGAGACATAGTTCCTTTTTCCACCTTTGTATGGTTTTCACTTCTTTTCCCTCTAGTTTTCCCACATGAGAAACAGAAACGTGATGCTTACCCTTGTTTGCAGTGCACATTGGGTTTTTTCTGATTAAATGCATAAATGTGTTAAATATTTTCTTCCAAAATATGTTCCTTGCCTTGTAGTAAAAAACTTATTATTACGATTTGATGGGAACAGCTTTTAGCTCTATTCAGTGTACCTTCACACATCACCAGAAAAAATGATTATTTGATGGATTCTAGAGAACAAAACTTGGAACCTCAAATAATTCCCTGAACGGCAGCAGTCAGAAAAGAAAGCATAAAATGAAAGAAAGGTCATTCCCATAACAAATTTTTTTTTCTAAGCCTCGTATTTTATGCAACATTCCTTTGGAAATGAAATGAAAAGCCTGCGATCAACTAATGTAATTATACACAGAGAAACAGAAAGAAGATGCTTTTTTTACATCTATGTTTTTATGGGGGTTATAAGCAAGTTTTATCTAAATTAGATGTATGTACTGCACATTTAATATTAGAGAGGAAGAATGACCCATTTAGGAGCTACTCTTCAAAGAACTTGCTGTGGAAGAGAAGACTATAGATGATTCATGCTTCCAGTTGATTTACCACAGGAACAGTAATGAGGGTAGTAAACAGAAAGTTGTGATTCAGCACAGTTGCTCCTAACCAAATAACTACCCTAATTGTTTTATCCATTAATTATTTTGCTCTGGCTAACTTAAATGTCAAAGGAGAAAACACATTTGGAGAAAATGCAGCTCACTGTACTGTGGGGTACTGTCTCGGCTTCTCATGAAGTGAAAAGAACAAACATAAGCAAGTCTGATTATTAACTCAACGTTCCAAGGTTCATTGGTACTTCCCTACCATTCCCATGTTTCTGCTCCTTACCTCCAATAAATACAAGATACTCTTTGTTCAGAGGTGGTCTTCAGGGATATTCAAGTAATGGGGTAAATCTTTCAGTGCTATTAGTATTTGAAGAAACTAATTTTTGTTTTATCTTTGCAAAATTTGAGGAAAGTATACAAGTTCAGGCTGGGATGGTGTAGAGCACCTTTAAAATATTACTTTATATTTGTGGAGTATAAATGGATAAAAATGTTGACATATTTTAGTCTTTTCTGTCCTCCAGCAAGATACAAGAATAACTCCATCCCTGCCCAAACTGGATCTCCATGTTATTCCTGTATGGCAAAAAGGGATTACAGGCAAGGGTGTTGTCATCACAGTACTAGATGATGGCTTGGAGTGGAATCACACTGACATCTACGCCAACTATGTGAGTTTGGGCATTAGAATGCTATGGAATAAATTAATCAATTGTAAATTTGATATACAGACACTCTGCTCTGGCTTGCTGTCTGTTCTGTAAGTCAGCTGCTACAGTACAGAGACTGAAATATTTGCCTTAGGTGTAATTTGGAACCTGGTCTGTGTCACAGGAAGCTGAATGTTACTTAGCAATGATAGTGGGGTGGTTTTTTTGTTGGTTTTTTTTTTCGCTCAGCGGATTTAGTTCCCAGGCATGTTTGTATACAGTGGTTTAATGCTAAATTATTAAAGCTCTGTGAAAAATTTATGGAATTGTTAATGTCCATCAAATTCTACGAATTTGATTGCTGTCAACTTAAGGCACACCAAATAAATAAATACAGACTCTAGAACCCATTTTGTTATACATTTTAAAATGCATTTTCTAGTTGTCCGAATTAATTCTGTTTGTTTTTTTTAATGTAGGATCCAAAGGCAAGTTATGATTTCAATGACAACGATCATGATCCCTTTCCTAGATATGACCCAACAAATGAAAACAAGTGAGTAGCCTCTCAGTTGTGTGAAGAGAACAAAACGGTACATTTTTAATTTGTGTGTTACAACATGCGAATGCAGAAATGTCTATGTATGTCCCCCATGACAATTATATACTAAAAGGAAGAATTTGTATAACAGAATCACAGGATGGTTGAGGGTGGAAGGAACCTCTGGAGGTCATCTTGTCCGAGCCTCTGCTCAGGCAGGGACACCTAGAGCCTGTTGCCCAGGACCACATCCAGACAGCTTCTGAATATTTCCAAGGAGGGAGACTCCACAACCTCCCTGGGCAACCTGTGCCAGTGCTCAGTCACCCTCACAGTAAAAAAGTGTTTTTTGATATTCGGAAGGAACCTCTTGTGTTTCAGTTTGCACAAACATTTGCACATAACATTGGCACAAACAGTGGAAACTAAGGAAATTAAATTCCCATATGAAGAGCTTCATAGTTGTAATCTCCCTATAACGTCCTGAATTTCTTCATATCTTTGTATAAGTAAGGTACTGTTTCTGTAAGCTGAAGGGAACAATCTGTTCATGTCGCCGTGTCTGTGTCTAGAATGATACCTCTCTAAGCAGATTTTGACTTCAGTTCTCTGCTTTGCACTGGGAATTTTAAAAGAAGATGTCTCCTAGGAAGGGCTCTGGAAGAGACTGTGTCTTAGAGGAACCTACCAAGAAACCCATCCCTTCAGGTCAGCTTTTGTAGCTAAGGACACTCTTTTCCAGTTCTGGCAGTACCTTTTGGACCAATAGAATAGCCTCTAGCTCAGTGCACGCAATCACAGGTGCAGTCATGCTTCTGACCTCCTCTCATACAGGTATGACACATGGTTAGACACTGGAGGAAGTTACACTCACTCCTGTAACAATCTTTCTGTCCATTCTGAGGCATATGGAAGCTTTATTTAGACCAGATTTGGCCTAAATGCCCTCGAGGTAATATCCTAGGAAGTTTCAAAAGGCTTGAACACAAGCCAGCCAGCCAGTTCACTTAGTGGACTTGGGTGTCTTGGAAGGAGAGAGGAGTTTTCTCTGATGCCCTCTTTAGAGCTATGTCTTTGATAATCTGTGGAACATCTTGATGGGTCTGTCACACCTAGGCGTACCCATGGTAGTTCAGGGAGGGATTTTGTCAGTCAGGAAGAGAATGGACCTCTTTAGAAGCTGGTACACAGAAGAAGTCAATTCCTTAAACCAATTAAGATGCCGCTACTCAATAAAGATACAGTAAGAAACTGATGCACTGGTTCCTTATTGTCTGTCAGACAATACAATAGCGTCCACAACATAAATCAGTATATGGGGGGGGGGGGGAAACAATCAGTGAAAATATAAATGTTCCATGAATAAGGCATTTGAAAAATGACATTTCTACTTTGTTACAGCGTTAAGAGCAAGAAGCCATTATCCTCTTGTTCCAATGACTTTATCTCTTAAATCTACCTGTATTACCTCTAATCTTTATTAATAAGTAAATGGAATTCAGCCCAGAAGCATTCAAACACTTCATTGAATAACAATCTGTAGTATTATATAATACAACTCTTTTACAATTACGTTTATATGAAAGTTTTCTGTATTGTGGAATAAGAATCACCTATGGCAAAAAAGCATTGCATAGGAAATAGTTGGTTGCAAGAAAAATTTAGCAATGTTGAGGATAAAGGCTCACTTTCTGAAATGCTAACTAAATAAATGCAGCCATTAAAAAAGAGTATCTAAATGTGTGATTAAAAAAGACTTGTATTTTTTGTCTAAAGAAGTTTAGCAGCTTCTTAGCCCCATAATTTTATGCTACCTTTGCACTCTACTAAAATACTGGTATCTAATAGGTCTATGGACTTCAGTGTGACTTAGGTTAGGTATTTATCATCTCGTCACTATGATCCTTGATCATTAAGTAGGTACAATTATGTTGCTTGAAGCCTAAGAGAAACAAATACTTTTGTATCATATAGATACAACTCAAAAGCTATTCAGTAGTTGCATTGCATTCATTTAAAGGAAGACTTGACCAAATGAAGAAGGTCAGTGATGAGTCTTTGTGTATGTTACACAAAGGTGTTATGAGATGTTTATTCTTGCTATATTTATTCAGGCATGGGACACGGTGTGCAGGAGAAATTGCCATGCAAGCCAACAACAGAAAATGTGGAGTTGGAGTAGCCTACAATTCCAAAGTTGGAGGTAAGAAAACGAAAATAATTAGATGTCTGATATGAATGGAAACCAGACAGATCCTGTGAAGTGCTGACTGTTTTCAGCTACCATTAATCTGAAATACGAATGATTTGTCCTTCTCAGAAAACATTGATCTTGCAGTATTAGGCTACAAAATCCTGTCTGGCCGTAGTGCAGAGTGTTAGATCTGTATGACAGCATTTCTTGAATGTCAACATACTCTTTGGTTATCAGTTGAATATATGTAGAATATATAACAACAATATAGGTGGTGGTGATGTTGATGATGATAATAATAAATAGCAACAACCTGTATTGTACCCAGAGATAAGACTGTATCTTTTAAGGAATGATAGACTTACTTCTAATAGTTGGTTATCCTGGAAGGAGGTGGCGTGGCGGAGGAGAGGGGTTGAGTAGAGTGAAAATAAGAATACACAAATTTATACCCACCCTTGCTTATGGCAGATTGTTTCCATCTACACAGTTACATTCAAAAGGTCATGTTAGTCAAGATATTCAAAGTGCTGTGGTTTTTATTTCAACAGCTTACTTCTCTGCTATCATCATAAGTTAATTTTGAAAATAAGTAGAGTCTTGCTTGCCCATCAATCAATATTGCCATTTTTTTTGAAGTGGTGACTAAAAGTTTAATCCATTAGAGGTTTATGAAATAGTAATGATCAAAGTATCAGTTTCAAATGGTTATTTAGCTCAGAGGAAGATACTTGTACAGTCCTAGTTTTTCCATTACTCCCTTTTTTCCTTTTGAACAAAGGGACCATGAGTGGCAATTGACACCCATAACTGCCATTCCCACCATTTCAGTCTTATGTTTCTAGGTTCCCATTTACTGTACTGAGCTGTCATAGATGTCAGCTTTGCAGTCTGCCTTTGCCATAATGCATTATACTGTCATGCTCTGTTTAAATAAAATACCTCACTCATAAGACAAAGATGCCAAATTTTCAAAGCAGGGCAAAATGGATGAAGCTGCAAAGATGTCTGAACTCCCGCTGTGCCCATATTTTAAGGCACTTGCATGTACAGAGAAAATTCTTCCACAGTTACTTGCATATGCTCTGTGTTCATTTGCAAATGCAAACTACAGATCTGTGTGGGGTGTTTTGTCTAGAAAAAGAAAATAACAGGAGGAAAAGCAGTCCAGCAATCCAAATTACCCAGAAAGCTGCTTATACGTGGGTGGGGGACGAGAAAGAATGGAAAAGTTGAAAGAAATTGTAAGCTGTTACATATGACTAGCCTGATTAAGATAGGGTCATAACAAAAATATGTTCAAAGAGCAGTGGAAGATAGGAGAAGTCTTCAAAAGATTCAGATAAATTTAGAGTGGCTAAACACTGGAAGGCTTTTTTGATGTTCCAAGCTATACAGGATTCATTTCTTCACAGGCTTTTTTCCTTCTTTTTTTTTTTTAAATCCATGAAATGACACATTACACACTTCTATTTGACATTAGTTCAGGATGACTTCTTCAAGTGGCTGTTTGCTTGTAGCAGTTGCCATACTGGATAAATCCAGTGGTCCACAGCCAATGCCTTCTCTCTGATAGTCAGCAATAGCTGCGTTAGAGAAAGAAATTCTGACATTTGGAATACCTTGTTCTCTAACCTTCAGCATCAGAGGTTGGTTTAACTTTGCCTTGAAGGGTGAAACAAAACATTCTATTAAAAATTTTTGTTTTCCATGAAAATACTGACTTTAATAATCCTGAGTGTTATCACTAGTCACATCAATGCCTGACCCTATTCTGAAACCTTGATTAGTCTCCTCAGTACTTTGCAGCTGTGAATCCCATAGGCTTTTCTGTGTGCTATGTGAAAAAAAAACCTTCTTAATGCCAGTTTTCAAAGTGGCACCTTTCAGTGTCCTTTAACATTCACCTCTTGTTCTGTAGAGAGCTAAGAAATGTGTGTGTATTGATCACCTTTGGAGTAAAGCAGGGTGTATATATTTTCACACATACCTAGCCATAGCACCCTACTACGATATTTCTCTGGTGCTGCCATGGAAATCAAATGATTAAGAAGCTCCATTTTACAAAGGACTGGGCTGAGAGTTCCCGCACAGTGACGTGTTGCTAAAAATAGCCTTCTGCCAGGCAGATACATGTATGTGTCTGAAATTACCTTGGGCTTTGCCTGCTTTTGATTTTGTGGGACTGATGATGGGAGCAAGCATGTGCAAGAATAGGAAAGAGTTTATGCAAGAGGACATAATTGGAATCTGCTTAGGGAAATATCACTGCAGTCATAAAATCTCTGAGTTGACTTAAACAAGCAGGATTTTTGGCGATCACAAAGACAAGACAGTGGGGTTTTTTCTTGAACTGTTTTCATCAGTGTGTTGTCAGTGTTCTTATTTTCTTCCTTGATTACATTATTTATCTGCAGAGTTGGCTTTGTCTTTTTCTGTGGGAAATATCTGTACGCTACTCTCTGCATTCCCAGTATCTCATTAAGTGTTGCAAGCTCGCACCCGGAGCTTGCAGTCATTTCTACACAGGCAGATCTTTGCTCACAGCGCGCTGGTATGAGACAATCTCACAATTCTGAGCCAACTGAAAAATGAGTATTCAAAATGTTACGAGTTTAAGCCTATCCAGGGTAAGTGGTGTTTTTAGTACCCGAAGCACAGGATATACCTTGATTCTTTTCCCAGCTTTGTGAGTGATAGTGGAGTAGGGGTGGTTGAGCGGATTAAATCCTTTGTCTGTTTTTGCCACTAATTAAGATGAAGTAATAAAGCCCAGCTTTATCTCAGAGGTATTATGAGTCTTAGACCCCAGCCATTTGGGAGAAGAATTATGCTTCCAATCCTTTTTTTCTTGCTTGATAGTATAAAAAAAGAACAAGACACTGAGCTGCAAGTGCGAGGTTGGGATTTTTTTTCTTCTTCTTTTTTTTTTTAATAGAATGAACACATTTTGCCCACTGTGCTTTGGAAAAATCCCCATTTTGTGGAAAATACTAGAAAATGAGGACTCATAATTCACCAACTGCCTGTAATGGTGCAGCTGCTGTAGTACTAACTTGCCAACTTCAAGAGAACCCAGACATTTTTATTGCTTGAAAACACAGGCAGAATCCTGACTGCTGTGGCTCTTATATTGCTGCTGTTGCTGAGAGAGCCATGCTATAGTGGGAATTTTGCCAGACTTCTGCTATTTCTATCCTCCTCCAGCACTGGACAGTGGTAGCAGTCCTACTGCAGAGCTATGGCTTTGCAGAGTGAGAGATCCAGTGCAGATGAACCGCTGTCTGACACTGAATTTTAAGTACCACTGAGATCAGGCTTGCTCTGAAGAAGATTAGATCATGCAGTTCCTAATAAAATGTTAATGGCTAGAAATCTCTAGCATCTCTGGATTGCTCACAGTAGAAAAAAAGTGGCAGTAAAAAACCAGAATTTTTTGTGGTGAAGGTTGAAGAGCTAGTGAAATAGCAGCATCACAAGACAGCAAAACCTTAATGACTGTGAGGACAAAGTTCTAGTCAGAACATTCAGAACTACATCTTTGAACTAAAACTCTTACAACTCTTAAAGATAAAAGTAATGCTGATAAAACCTATTTAATTTTAGTGACATGCTAGCAGTTTGAGAAGTCTTTGTTACAGATTTAACAGAGATGAGTAAAGAGTCAAGAAAGAGCTCAATGCAATAAGAAAAAGCAAGAACAGTGAGAAAAACATCATCTTCTTGGCTCTCTGTAGAAAGAGAGAAGTAAATAAGAGGCAACCAAGATTTTAAGAGGGTTTTTTTTAAAGTCTGTAGAGAGCACTGAGCTCTGCAAATAAAGGGTAAGTGTACTGTACCACACTGACATGAATTGCCCTCAATATTACTTACATGAACAGCAGTAGGCTGTGGTTGCAATAGTTACAGATTAATTTTGCTGGAAACTTTACAAACAGTTAACAAAGACAAAGAGGAGGGAATGGAAAGTAAATCCAGTCTGCTGCTTTTTTTCTGTTAAGGTATACGAATGCTGGATGGAATAGTCACCGATGCTATTGAAGCCAGTTCAATTGGTTTCAGTCCAGAACATGTGGATATTTACAGCGCAAGCTGGGGCCCTAATGATGATGGTAAAACTGTGGAGGGACCTGGGAGACTGGCACAGAAGGCTTTTGAGTATGGGATAAAACAGGTACAATACTTAAGAGAACGATACAATAAAATATGTCAGAGAACAGAATTTTAAAATGTTTGATATCAGGAAAGAAAGGAAAAAGGTTTGTGCTGTCTTTGCTGAAACATACTTAAAAAGGATGAGATAGATTTTAATAGTACAAGTCAGAGAAATTACCAGCCGGAACAGGACTTTTAAAAAAAGTACCATTAGAGCTTTCTAAACTGGTTTTAAGCTACTGTTCTCCACAGGTAAGCTTTCTTTTTCTATCCTTAATTTTGCTGCCTTTGTCTTGCCCTACCCCCACCCTTCTCTGCTGTTTGTTTTGCACTGAACAGTAATTGGATTTCTGCACTGAAAGCCTATAAAATTTAATACAATATTTCTGCTTTGTGAATATTTTGCTGTGTGAAATAGTGATGCATTTTAGCACCCTGTGGATGGGCTTGTATTCTCTTAATTGCATTAGTTTATAAATTGGTGCATATCATGATCCAATTAAAATGAAGATAGTAAAAATGCATGATGAAGAGTACTGGAAACAATGTTTTTACAATTCTTTTTTATGTTATCCTCTTTAGATATGGTTGGATGATAAGTAGGGTGCAAACTGAGAGCTACCAGGGATGTATTAATAAACTACTCTTGCTCTTGCCAGTGAGGTGGAAAGATATCTAAAGACAGACAGGTACTAATACAGAGAGGAAAACTGAATCAGAGATGGGAGAGGAGAGAAGTGGCAGAAAGCTTGAAGGAGAGAAGCAAAGAGAAAGGATTTTGGGAAAAGGGCAGTTAACATTAGCAGACAGAAGAAAAAAAGAAGAAAGAAGACTCTGACAGCTGACAAACATACTCTGAGGGAAGAACGGAGACCAAGAGGAGTGGGCTGGTGGTAAACAGAGATGTAAGTCCATAGGTAGGCAGCAAGAGAAGAGGGACTATCAAAGGCAATAATTAGGGAGCCAATGTTCAGTGGTCTTACTCTGAAAAAGCAGGTTTTTTAGTGAAGAATGTATCTTCTATTACAATTTGTTTTATTTCTCAAGGGGAGCAAATTTACCCATTCATCAGCCTTCTTTTTGGAAGGATCTGGATGGTCTCCATTCTGCTTAAAGTCAGCCAGAGCTGGGGTTGCCAATGACTTTCATCCCTGGCACCTTCATTGCTGGTCTGGCAAAGCACTTAAGTGTATGCTCAGCCTTAAGCATCTAAGAGGAGTTGGCAGCACTCTAAGTGAAATCAAAGCAGGTGTTTACAGATATCAGTGCTTTTCTGGACTGCAACCTTTGTTCTCAGAGGAAGATACCATCTCATTTTCTGTAGTTGACGTGGCTCGTCCTTCCCATTTTGACAGTTCTATCATAAAGAGTACAGCTTACTTTTCTTTATTTTTCTTTAAAGTGCTTTATTTTAAGTGCCGCAAATGTCTTAGTGCTTGCATGAATAACTTCAAATCTCCTCTGAGTGGGATGATAAAAATCAGTATTTCAACTGCTCCTTCCAGTGACTGTACATATATTAATAATGGACAACATATGAACTTTTGCTCTTCACACGAAACGTGGTTTTTTTTCTTCTGAAGGACTAGCACAACTTAAGACTGGATAGGGTAATATGTGTTTCCTCTATGATAGCTGTGATGGTTTACATGCTGTCAGTTGCCAGCATCAGTTATTAGCTGCTGCTCCTGCATTATACACTGGAGATCAGAGCAGGGAATGAATGTGATTATGTCTGGAGACTGGTGGTGCTGGCCCACAGATCTGTGAGAGAAAGGAGGATTTTCAGTCAGATGTGCTTGCTGGGTCACCGTGTTTCAACAAGTGAATGCCAACAGTGAAAGGCTTCTTTACAAAAAATAAATTGGTGGAAAAGTCATATCACGTACATCATAAATACTGCTTACCCATACTTCTGTGATTAAGGAAAGGCAAGTGAACTAACCCCTGATAAACTTCCCATTTCTTTAAAAAAATGGGCATTTTTCCTAGAATTGTTCAGTACCAAAACGCATGTGGAAAACTTACCTGTTGAACACAGACTCCGTTTTTAACTTAAAAACCTATTCTGCAGAAAGATGCTGTACCTGGAACGGTCAAACTAAGAGATATACTGTAGGGCGTGAAGTAGGATACCTCAAGTACCTGGTTTCTTCTGTCTGTCTTCTACAGCAGTTATGGAACATTGTCCTTTTCTACCAGAAAATGTTTGCATTTTAGCCTTCTTGAGGGGAAGCAGTTGTCAAGAATACATTATAGAGACTGAAATCTCTCTGATAACCATTCATTTCCATTTTCTCTAGGGCCGAAATGGGAAAGGTTCCATTTTCGTATGGGCTTCTGGGAACGGAGGCCGTCAGGGTGACAACTGTGACTGTGACGGTTACACCGACAGTATCTACACTATCTCCATTAGCAGTGCTTCTCAGCAGGGCCTTTCTCCCTGGTATGCAGAGAAGTGCTCTTCAACTCTGGCCACAGCATACAGCAGTGGGGATTATACTGACCAAAGAATTGTAGGTTGTTTTTACCAGATTCAGAACAAACATAGAAATGTATTATATATGCAAATAACAAGTGCGGGCACTTAAATGCTTGGTTTCAAGTGCCTGCTTTATGTTATGTGTTACATGCTTAGTCCTTTTGCCTTGAAACACTGAAGGGTTTGTAATCCAAAAAGTGATTGTATTCCTGGAACATCTTCTACTGTAATGCAATGGCTAAACAAAATCATTGTGTAATTGCAGTTAAATCAGCATGCTGAATTTGTTTGCTCTTTGTATATGAGAGAGGTCTCTGCATGAAGTTTGATGTGGTTCCATTCTTCAGAAAGGGCAGATGAATAGATATTTAGAGTAAAAGGAAAAAGAACCTGTGAAGTTAGTGTAGCATATGAGTCAGTACCTTGCCATTAGCTTTTGTAAGATTGTCAGCCCCCGAGTTCCCACTTATGACAGCAACAACAAGGCTTCCAAATTTGTAAAAGGTAGTCAACAAGCAGGCATATCAGTCTGTGTGCCTTCATTAACTATGCAAGAAATAACTTGTACTGAAGAAAATTGCTGTGATAATGTTGAAGTACCTATAATTTCTGTTCAGCCCTGGTGCATGCAATTTTACAATAAACTACATTGACAGGGATTAAAACAACATCATTCCAAGTTAGCCAGGAGACCAGTCCTTCCTAAGTGGCTTCTCTTCTTAGCTGAGATGTAGATACATGGGCAGATGAGTTTGGTATTTAATTTCCAAATAAAGCACATGTTTCATTGCAAATTATAGTTCTTTTGCTGAAGAGGGAGCAGAACACCAATACTAATCCTATGAGTAATTTTCTAGCAAGCAGTAATTTTAAATGTTCTAGGCCCAACACAATGATCTGTTTTTATGATTCACCAGTAAGCCTGAAACACTTATTGTGAAACCTTAGAATAAAGTAAGATATTCAGTGTGGGAGTATTTTGTTCCAACACAAAGCGTTTTGATACAAAAATTATAGTTGAAGTAAAAAGAGTGGATTGAAATATGAACAGATTTAAACATCCGTCACTTTTTCTGCTGGTGAGGAATGCATTAATACACAGCAAGTAAAGGATACATGGTTATGTTTGTGAGTGTGGATATGACTGTGTTTACAACTGCTTATTCATGCAATCTGCTTTTTTTTGTGGTTTTTTTTTTCTGTCAGACAAGTGCTGATCTTCACAATGAATGTACAGAGACTCACACTGGGACCTCTGCATCTGCACCACTGGCAGCAGGAATTTTTGCTCTAGCACTGGAAGCAAAGTAAGATGTCACAGAATTACCTTTGAAACTCCTCTCTCTCAGTCACCCTACCATCTTCCCTGAAATGTTGTCTCTTTGAAGTGGCACCACCTCATGCTGCAGCTCCACTTTTTGTCAGTCAGACTTGCTCAGCCTGATGACAAAAATAAGCAGCTACTTGCCTCAACACCTTCCTAGCAAAGCAGAACCAGCGTAAGTAAAACGTGATGACCAAGGAATTTTAGTCCATTTTGTGCATTGGCAACAATCGTTTACTGAGTTTGGTCAGTTGCACTTAAAAGCAATGAGGCTGCACATGTATCAGGAGGACATAATGTGAAGACAGTAGGTTGCAGGAGTTTAAATAAGTCTTTAGTCAATTTACAGAACCTTTTCTGCCAGTGATGAGACATAAAATGGAAGGTACCCAAGCTTGACTGTCAGAGCAGGTGGGGAGCAGGTCGGTTCAGGTCCTGTAGGGCTGGTAGTCAGAATGTATGACTTAGGGTAAGAAAGAACAGGATAGGACAAGACAATGGCTTTTTCACAGAAAACATTTCAGGCATTAGGGCATAGGCTTAGTACTTGAATAGTGTAGGTTCACCTCCATTTTCTATTGCATACTCCTTTGATGACATACGCCAAGACACTTAGGGCCATATTTTAAAGGGTAGAGTTAATCACAGATAGAATCAAATACCTAGTGAATTTTTAAAGCCCAGGTCCCATAAGACCGGTGGGAAATACTAGTTTTGTTAATTAACTTTAAATGCCTGAATAATTTTGAAGAATTGGACACTAATCTTGCTAGATACCCATTCTTCATTTACACAGAAATCTTGTCTACCTGGAGAAGTATTGTGAGGATAAGCATGCCACATGCTGTATATTTTAAAATAATGGGATGCCCTATGCTTTCAAAGCATGTTTTGTTGCAGACTAATAATTGAGAGAAAAATTATAGATAGCCCTGAAACAATTAACCAGGAACATTTTCTCAACAGCCCAAATCTAACATGGAGGGATATGCAGCACTTGGTAGTGTGGACCTCAGAATATGATCCACTGGCTGGAAATCCAGGATGGAAAAAGAATGGAGCGGGTCTGATGGTCAACAGCCGATTTGGGTTTGGACTGCTCAATGCCAATGCATTGGTAGAGTTAGCTGATCCCAAAAGATGGAAAGGTGTACCAGAAAAGAGACAGTGTATTGTCAAAGACAAAAGCTTTGAACCAAGGTAAGAATTCGCATTAGCAGTAACTAAGCTTATGTCTATCTTCGTAAAGCCTGGAGTGTAGTATTCTGCACATGTTGCTCTTAACCAGACTAAGAGATTTCTTCTGATTCATTTGGTTTTGCCTTACTGTATTCCTTGAGGGCGGGCAAAGAGTGTTTGCTTGCTTTTTTTATTGTAAGACTGATGGAAACTACTAGCATGAAGCCTTAACAAAGAATAAGATTATTATGTCTGCTTGTGCAGCCAGCATATGGATGGATGATACTGTGAGACTGAACAAGATCAGATAAGATATGAATATTTAGACAGCTATCAGAAGATGAATAAAAAGATACCAAAGTCTCCCAGGGATTTTTTTTTTTAAAAATCTGTAATCAGTCTTAGCAATTCTTCTCCTGTGACAGGCTAAATATGTTGAAATCAAGGTGATACACTGAGCTTTAGTCAAACCCATAGTATGTCTCTTATGAAACACAAGTGTCTCAAAGGCTCACTGAAAAGATTTAGGAGCCACATTCACAAGTGCTCCCAGCATAGTGAGCCTAAACTGAGCTCAACAAACAGGTAAGTTATAATTAGTCACTAAGCTGGTTAATCAACAAGGATATCTAGACCATTTTTGTCTCTACTTGTTCACTTATGGATTTGTTGTCTAGAAAAAATACAGCTGCTTCACAGATCAAAATTATACTGTGTGAGTGCACCAAAAATCTGTCTGTAGAAACACGTTACAGTGTTTTGGAGTGTCATTGCTTGATAACCTTATTATTTATGCCATTTTACTATCAATTTGCTTTTATGAGCTCTCTCCTTTCTACACAGTGTTGATCCAGTACTGATGTATGTAGTAGTTGCTGTTTATGTATTTTTATTGCAGTCCTCTGTGTTACATTATAAAAAACAAAGACCCATGATTCTGAGTTTAGAATTATTTATGTGGAGATTTAGATACCTCATTCTCATTAGAAGTAATGGAAGTTGTGCAGAGAAAGCTATGCACAGTAGCTCTCTGTACAGAGAATGCACAGATGTTAGCTTTTTTATCTTGCAATGGCATTGACTACAAAGGGTTAAAACGGCTGTGCCGGCTGCAGTATTTTAACACTGTGATAACAGCTCTTCTGCATATTTGAATGAGGCAGTTAAGTGTAAGTATGACACAGTTGTGTGATGTAGCTGCCTACAAAGCCTGTTTTTCTGTAGTCTCTGTGGGTCAACGAAGTGTTGACAGAAACCCTTGATTATCAAACTTGCTTGCTTGCTTCCAGGGTGTGTTGCACAAGTCTGTCTTATGCAGTGCCTATCACTTGGTCCAATTCGATATTATTTGTGCTTCCAGAATTTCCCATGGTATTTACTGGAGCATTCAAAAACCAATGAATGTAGAATTTGTCTTTACTTCTTCCTTTCTCATAATTCCAAAATGGGTGTTAAATGTGTCATTTGCACTTCACTTAATGATCCAGAATCAAAAGTTTCTGTGAGTAATCAAAGAACTCCTGTAATTTTGCCAGATTATTAAGAGCAAATGAGGAAGTCATCATTGAAATTCCCACAAAAGCCTGCAAGGGTCAAGAAAACTCCATTGCGTCTCTGGAGCATGTGCAGCTTGAGGCAACAATTGAGTATTCCCGTAGAGGTGATCTTCATGTCACTCTGGTATCTCCATCAGGTACAGGACGCAAAGACATGCTTTGTTTGTGTTGCTGTAGCATGTAACATTTATTTCATTAAAAACCACCTCTGTGTTCTTCAGTGGTTTAAAAAGAGCTAAATATATCATTAGACAAATCTAGTGACCTCCAACAGGAGAATGTGAGGACAAAGCATCCTGGGTACTAGAGAACTGGTTCTCTGAAACCCCTTTTCAGCCTTCATGTGTTATGGTTTATTTTTGTGAGAAGAGGTTTGAAAAATCATACTCCAGAAAATGAAGGCACCGTTTCTAATACATTTTCATTCTGGCAACAGGACCTATAAAAAATGAGAGTTCCTGGCAGACAACAAATTATAGTTCAATAGTGCTTATCAGACTTACTGTGATTTGACAAACTAATGGAAAACTGAGGAAATCTGACTCCCTAGATTTCACGTAACTGTGTCTCCTCCCCATTGGTGTATTTTAAAACACAGTGTCTTTGTTAGGCACCTTAGTAAACTATACTAAATGTGCTAGAATATGGCAAGCTATCTTGACAATGCCCTGAAATAACACTGTAAGGAGAAAAAAAAAGAAAGGAGAATGACAAACAACTTTGTAAAGAGTAAGATCTGTTAGATCAACTGCTATTACTGGAAAAAAACAGACAAGCTCTCAGGTATGAGTTTGAACATCAGGCTGATTGTCCTGGTTTCATCTGGGACAGAGTTAATTTTCTTTCTGGTAGCTGGTATAGTGTTATGTCTTGGATTTAAGATGAGAATAATGTTGGTAGCACACTGATGTTTTCAGTTGGTGCTAGGTAGTGTTTATACTAAGCCAAGGACTTTTCAGCTTCTCATGCCTGGCCAGCAAAAAGGCTGGAGGGGCACAAGAAGTTGGGAGGGGACACAGCCAGGACAGCTGAGCCCAACTGGCCAAAGGAATATTCCAGACCATGTGACATCATGCCCAGTATATAAATGGTGGGTAGTTGGCCAAGGGGGCACAGATCACTGGTCAGGAGCTGACTGGGCATTGGTTGGTGAGTGGTGAACAATTGCATTGTGCATCACTTGTTTTGCATATTCCAATCCTTTTTTTATTATTGTTGTTGTTGTTGTTATTATTATCATCTTCCTTTCTGTCCCATTAAAATGTCTTTATCTCAACCCATGAGTTTTACGTTTTTTTCCTGGTTCTCCTCCCCATCCCACTGGGTCGGGGGGAAGTGAGTGAGCAGCTGCATGGTGCTAAGTTGCTGGCTGGGGTTAAGCCTTTAATATAGGCTAATCTAGTAGTTCACAGATAATAAACCACTAGAGCCTTGTTCATATTATTATTGCAGGACCTCACTAGAGAGGAGGGTTAAGATACTGTACATGTAGTATATTTCCAAACCCTGCTTTGCCTGGGATTCCTTTTAAGCCTAACTTTAATTCTTCCTTTTCTGAGTTTACCTTTTGTCTTATGGGAGCAATGTTGCTGTGAGATGTTTTACCCTTGACTCTTGGTAGTATTTTCAAATTTAATTTTGTCTTAGCTAAGTTTTAGTTTGGGAGTAAATATATGAACTCTCTCTAGATACATCATGGAGATGACAGCAAAAGTAGCTCTTGTTCTACTTTTATACAGGTATTTCCCTCCTAAGACACTGTTCTGCTGCTAATATGTAGGAAGCAAGGCTTCATCTTAGAAAAATACTGTTTTTTGAAAGACTGACAACAGTAATATGTTCTTCATCTTCGTATGTAGGGTTTAACTGAGGTAGCAATAGTCAAGTGCTGCTGCCCCCACTATAGTATCATTTTGCCTTCATGGTTAAACAATTTTTCCCTTGGTTCTTGCTGGTTTTCCACCTTCCTGCAAAACAGGAATGTGTATGTATATGCCATACCAAATGTATGTCATTCCTTTTCTATGTTTATTGTGTTACCTTTAAATATATTTATAGCTTGTGATCAGGCTCCCTGGGGCTTCTCTGCTTCTTATTATGTAAATATAGCTCCCTTGCTCTCTCCTTATATGCAAACAAGCACAACAAATTTCCTACCGTGCAGTAGAATCTCTTCGGCTGCAGAAATACTTCGTGAACTGCAACATTTTTGTAATAATAATAACAACAATGCAAATGCTTTTCACCCTGTTGGAGTTCCAGGCTGTAACAGTTTACGTCCACTCATGAAAAGAAAAAAAATACAGTGATGAATGCAGGATAAGGCTTTGTTTTCACAATACTGCATGAGCTCGTTTGCCTTCAAAACTTCCATCTCAGAAGTTTCCTGAACTGTTCATCAGTGGAAAAGACTGGTTGTGTCTGACCTCTGCTTCTTGTGCTTCTTTATGTGCATCTACTACTTTTTTGTGTTAGCGATTGAATACTAAGGAAGATGTACCTTTTTACTGTGACCTAATGTGATAATTTTTATACTTTTAAATACTGCTGTGAAAATAATTAAAGGAACACCGCTCAGAAATATCATGTTTCCTGTTCCACAAGCCACTGCTAAATAGTTTATTTTCCAGATTACCTATGCACTAGATAGCGTGCAAGCAGAGCGATGTGAAAAGTAAAAGGGGGCACGTGTGAACAATTACTACTGTTGATCTTGCACCAACACAGGGACCAGCACTGTCTTACTGGCTGAGAGAGAGAGAGATAAATCTCCCAATGGCTTTAAGAACTGGGACTTCATGTCTGTTCACACATGGGGAGAGAATCCAACAGGCACCTGGGTTTTAAGAATTACTGATGTGGTAAGTATGTCTCTATGTTAACTAGCTATGTTTGGAAGCTAATGCAGACACAATGTTCACTAACCACGGCCAAGCATGTTGAATAGTGAGCCTGCTCATCAAGCAGGCCACAAGAAGACTTTATTTAAACTAAATATCCATCTGGATTAAAGAGTAAAGAAGAAAGATAGGGTCAGATTTTCTTGTTTTTTACATAAATGCAAAGCACCGTCCTTATTTCACTGACATGTACTGGTCAAAAAAATTTCATGCCTGTGTTTCTCACACATTATACGTCACCAAAAGAAATCACTTAATAGAGTTTTCTGAGATTGGTGGGGTGAAATATGTAATCAACTTAACAGATGTTTAACTTCAAATTAGTTTTTTTGCAGAAAAGAACACAGGATAGATCTAGTCTTCTCTTGATACATGTGCATAATTTCATTAACTCAAAACCTTTTGAATTAATGAATTTCTGGTGACCTCAGCTATTCTGATGTATGCCTTTCCCTAACTTCTTTCTTAGAGTAATTACTGCTGAACAACGTTTAAGGATTAAAGCCAAGAAATCTACAGATATGAAATAAGTTTACTAAAACCACCTGGGGATATGGATTACAACAGTGAGACACCAGAATAAAGCTGCTTGATAGGCAACTGAAAAATCATTCTCTTCAAAGAGAGAGTGATCAAGCACACTCACCTCTAGAGAATTTAATTGAAGTTGTCTGTTAATAAGCTTGTCATTAGGGGTCAGATCCTGCCAGAAACTGAATGCTTCCTATCAGACACTGAGCCTCCAACCCTATGTGCCTCAAATTGTAAACAGGAGGATAATGTCAAGTACTAAGCAGATGGACAAGGCAGTAGAAGTGAATATTGTTATCAGCAGCGCAGTGTTAATACTGCAGGCTTATAGATAACCCCATGGTTATAGATAGCCTGCTTTTTGTAATTAATATAATGCATTTTTTGGAATGAAGTTAAGAAAAGCATTTTCTTTGTAATTATCTCTCATTTTCCATTTTCAAGTGAGAGGTTCCTGGAACTTACAATAAACCAAGCTTTTTGTTCTCAAGAGGTAATGCACTCTTTCCTCAGCTTGTAGGGTTTTGTGATTCTTGAAATAAGTTTTCATATTAATGACCCTAACTGAAATCACAGATTGCCATGCAGAGTTACTCATAATTTAGTTGTCCTGTAAGTTGTGTATGTAAACTTTGGTATAGGCTTCTGTTAGAAAAGAAGATCTTCAGCAGCTATCTTCAGTCACTAAATGACTGAGTAAAAAATTCTGAAAAAGGGTTTGGTAAAATAAAGTTTCAGTGTTGTCTGTACTTGTCTCTTCCACTTTCTACTCTTTAAATACTACTGCCAAAACTAATGGACAAAACATTTGTTGCTCACTTCCACGTGCTGTGTTTCAGATTGCTGTTGTGCACCCCTATATTATTCCAAATTACTATTCCACTGGTAACTTTTGTAAGGAGATTGCCAAGGAATGGCTTAGTGAAGAAATACAAATAACACAAAATACTACTTCTGTTATTTTTAGCATTCTGTGTTATCATAGAATTCCATTGATGTTTACATGATTAATTAATAGTTATGTTGCATCAAAATGTGAATATTTGGAGGAGTTAAACCATTATATTAAATCCCACTTTCTGATATATCCTGTCTCTAATATATCAGTCTATTTGTGCTTATAAATCATTGTCCGGATACTGAAAGCCTTATAATTTATTTTAGACACTTCTGACTTTACAATCAAGTGTCCTGTTTCCTCTTCGTATGTCCTGAGAACCTAAGCTAGTGCCATGCTTGTCTTTTAGTCCAGAAGAATACAAAATGAAGGAAGAATTGTAAATTGGAAATTGATTTTGCATGGCACTGCTACACAGCCTGAACATATGAAGCAGCCACGTGTATACACATCCTACAATGCTGTGCAAAATGACAGAAGAGGAGTGGAGAAAATGACAGACTTTGTAGAGGTAGTGTTACATTAATTTTTTTCCTTACGTATTTTTCAATTCATAAGAAACTGATATTTTTTCCTAGTAAGAAGACACATATTCATTCTGTATTCATTTCCTCTAGCCCCTGACCACTTTTGAGTTGGGTATTGTAATTTTGTCCATGTCAACAACTTATATTTTTATTAGTCTCTGTTTCCATATGCCAACATCTAAGGGTTTTGGGATGGTAAGAGGATATTGCTACTAAAGCAGTGAACTCAACAGCTAATGCAGTTGAGTAGCACAAGGATGGAGGAAGACACCTCTGACGGAGACATTAAATTTATGTAATTCTAGTGAGAACAAGTGTCGCATCCAAAAGGAGCTTTGCCTGCTGGAATGCTTCCAGGGAGTTTGGAAGGAAGTTGGTAACGAAAGACATGACAAAAGTCAGGGACTGACTGATTCAAAAGATTTGGTTAGTTGGATCTGTTGCTGCTAGCTCCTTTGTCACCCCTTTACCTTTCAGGTAGAGTGCTCTGAACATATTCCAGGCTTCTGAGAGTGACAGTGGTTTTCTGGGTGCATGGGATGGTAGTATTGTACATTTTCACAATGCTTGAGTATGTCAACATCTTTGGAATACTTTATTAATCACATCACATCAGTTTGTCTCCCCATTAAGTGATTGGGACATCCATACAGTATAGAGAGATTAACCTTCCTTAGCCAAGTTATGAAGGAGAAGAGTGAGGGAGACATGATTATGGTCTTTAGATACATTGGATAAGTGTCCACAGGTGTGGCAGCCACGTGCAAGAAAATAAATTGGAAGAAAGTAAAAGTGGGTTCAGGAGGTACCGTGGGAGAAGATTGGTGAACATAGTAAAACCAGAGGAAGATAAAATGCGTATTCAGTTAGAAGGACAATCCTAGTGTAAATGAGGAAGCTATGTGTCAGTATGGGAGGCATAATAGACACTGCTGAAACAAGGTCATGCTTCTCACTGACTTCTCTGTACATCTGTATCAGGCATTAGTCTTCCAAAGTTTCCAAGATACATGTCATGGCCATCCGTTAGCTGTACTTCACTGTCTTTTCTCAGGTGAGAGCATCTACAGAGAAGGTTATATGGAAGCACTGGTTCAGTCCTCTTCGCTGAGGGTGTGTGGCACAATCAGAGCTGCCATCACCACTGCATATACTTCCTTCAGTTAGACTGCTGTGGAGTTGTCTCCCATAGTACAACAAGAAGTATCTCTTAAGACTGGGACAAATCCTGCTATCAAATGACATGTGGTATCCTGCCAATGTGGAATCTGAATTTATAAATTCCTACTTTGTGGGTGGATTTGATATTTTATACAATATAGTCCTTTCGATAGTCTGTTTTGGTGTATAATGGTCCAATTCTTTTCTAGATGCTAAGTGGCTCCTGAATGAAAAAATAGCATCCACCCACACATAAATGGAAATCACTAATCAGAGCAAATCTTAATCCAGTTAGTTTTTCATTGACACCTAACCTTTTTTATGCTAATCTGTATTCTAGGACCATACCACACAGGAGAACCTGAGTGAAAAATCCAAAGTCACAGAAGGTACCAGTAGTAGCAGTGACAAAGCAGAAGATAAAATCCCATCAGAGGCTATGCTACATTTACTGCAAAGTGCTTTTAGCAGACAGATGGCTCAGAAGCGACTGCCAAAGAAGACTGCAAGTGAGAAGTTAAATATTCCATATGAACACTTCTATCAAGCCCTCGAAAAATTAAACAAGCCCTCCCAGTTGAGAGACTCAGAAGAAAGTCTGTACAGTGACTACGTTGATCTTTTTTACAATGCCAAACCATACAAGCATAGAGATGATAGACTGCTGCAAGCCTTGGTTGATATTATAAATGAAGGAAACTAAACTATAGGGTATCGCACTGAGTTGGAAATATTCATTCTCCCCACCCCACCTGTAGGTTTTTTTCAGAAGTCTGTTGTATGCTGTAGTTGTGTGATTGCTGCTTTGATTGCTTCATATTTAATACAAATATCAAGGAAGGGAAAAAACAGGTGTGGGAGGATAAGGCAGTAAACTGATGCTTTTTAGTAATAGCTTTTTTCAAAGCCTTTCTTCATTACCACCAGAGTAGTTTTGCCCCCTCAGGCATGAAATGCAATAGTATTCCCCTGAAAAACCTAATGCACTATTTTAAACAATTTTCACGTTACTTACTCTTCCACCCTATTCACTTAGCATGCAGTAGGAATCAAAACCTGAATTACCAAGCAGTTTTGAACCGAACTGCCAAAGCTATGGGGAGATACTCTCATCCCTGGATTTGTGATGAATATTGCGGTCTTATATTTGGCATTTATTCCAGATTTAACACTTGCAGCCAGTACTGCTTCCATCATAGGTTTTTTGTTCCTTCTCCAAACAGCAATGCTCCCTTACCCTTCTGTTCTCCTGTAAAGGAGCAGCTGGGAGACTAGAGTTGGACTGGAGCATCAGTGAACACTGATGAAGTTATTCACAATTTAGACTACAGACAGACATACACTAATGTAAAAGAGCCCCAAGTGAGGCATCCCAGACCATAGGATGGCATTCTCACCAGCTAACTTTAACTACCTAAGTGGAGTGCCTGAATTATGAGCCTAGTCTTTCTAGGTTATATGTAGTTAATGAGGACAGAGTCTCCTATAGATAGCACTTCAGCGCACTTGGCTAGTCCTTGATTCTGAAATTACCTGATGGGAGTCCTGATCTATTTCTATTGACTCTATGAGCTTGGGGGACCAACCTCCAACCTATGGAGCGTCAGTGCGATTTCTAAAGTTAAGTATTATAAATGCCTTCTGAGATCCCTACGTCTGCAGTAGTCAGGACAAAAAAACTGGGATCAATTTGTCTTTTCCTTGACTGTGACCAACATGGAAGAGAAAGGATAACTGTGCCAGAAAAGTCCACTTAAAGACTGGATCTTGGAGTGTCTGTGGTAGATTGTAACGTTTCCCAAATACCTAGGAAGTTAAGGCAAAATGAATGGGGAGAGGTGTGAGATAAAAAAAATACTGTGAGAAGGGACTCAGAAATGGAGGGAAAGAGTGCATGGAATGTGGAGGAGGGAGAGAAATAGAGGAAGGAGAAGGTGGAAGAGGAGGAAACTGAGGTGGCTGTTAGAAAGCAGCAAGGGTGGGTGGCTCCCTAACATTAGCAGTGTACTAGACAAACAGTTTTCCACACATACTTCTTTAAAGTCAGAGCCAAGACCAACATATTATTTCATAATTTAAAAAAAATAATGCAGTGTTGGATGCTCAGAAATTGGAGGGGATCTAGAACAAGGGAATGAAGATTCCCAGGGGATAGTTATCTCATTGCAGTGCTAAAGATAGTCCAAAGAAGTGCTGACTGGCTTTTGCTTTTTGTCTCTCATCTACTATTGAAATGTGTTTTCCAGACATTCTAGAAATATTTTATTCTCCTTCTCTGTCTATTCCTTAAAATTACGCAAGTGTCTCTAAGGCAGGAATTCAGCATTTTGCTCATAATTCATCAGTTTGGATAGAGATTTTTCAAACTTCACACTAAATTCTGTAAGTTAAAGGTAAATCTGTTTTCTGTAACAGTACTTAAGTCTTCTTTGGTGGAAAAAAGGACTGCTTAAAGGCAGCTTTGAAAATTGTCTTACCAAACTTAAAATTTAAAAATCTGTGCTTATTCATTCTTTGTGATGGTTTCATGCCTATCTTGGGCTTAGTCTGCTTTTTTGACAGCTTTAAATAGATTGGGCTTACTTGATTTGAAGAATTCTTCCATATTTCTGGTCCATACTTCAAAGATAACAACTCCACCATTGAATGACTCTTATACTGAATCGCTCCCTCTTTACTAAGAAATTTGCTTAGAATGAGAAGTGGTTAAAAAAATCCCTTCAAGTGGTCCAAATCAAAGCTTTCCCGTGCTGTCCCTTCAACACACAAGCTGTCTGGCGATGTATCACTACTGAACAAGCAAAACGTAAAAGTTTCTGATTGCTGCTATTGCAGAGTGAGAGCACTAACTTATTTCCACTAATGTTTAATTTTCAGAACTGGGAGTTAATCTCCACAACAAATATTCCTATCTGGTGAGGCAGGACCACTTTTAGTCCTGTGCGATGAAGCTCAGAGGCTGGTTCCCTCAGATAACAGCAATTTTAGCCAGTCCTCATTCAGGTATGTTACAGCGAGGAAAGTACTAGCAACACTCAATCAGCCCTTGAAAGAAGTTTTCAGATTAAACGGGTGGAAAACATAGGACCCTCCTTTGTTTTAAGATCAGTTCCCATGTTGTAGCCAAAGTTTCCTCAGAGGACAAGTTTAAAATCTCTCTTTTGAATGTTTCCAACCCAGAGTGGATTGTACAGGAGTAAATTATTTTTATTGTTAGTCTTGCCTTGGTGCCTGTGTGGGTTTTGTGAAAAATGTAAAAGGGAAAAAAAAATGTTTTCTCTCAGAATTTTAAATTATATTTTCGTTACAGGTATTTATAATATAGCAAAGATTTTATTGAACAGACAGAATTTTAAAAGGCATAATAAATTATATTGAAGAACCAGAATTTTCTTGAGAAAGAGACAATTTCATCCAATAAAGGTATTTTTTAAAAGGCATGTTCCAACAGCAACCACAACATGTATGTGATGTGATGTTAAAATTTGTCTACTAGTAGCATAATACAGTGTGTTAGCAGAGCTCAGTGTGTGGTCTTAACATTTGTAAAGAAAACAGTAAGATAAAGTCAAGCTTTTGACTTAAAAGGACTGAATACAGGTTAGAATTAAAAATCATGGCTGAGGAAATAACCAGGGGTTGGGTGGAGAAAATGTGTAATTTATTGAAAATGAAGGCTTGCAGAGGATTTCTTCACCAGGAACACTGGAGTGCTTACTTTTCACAGCTGCAGCTGAAGTAAGATTTGCTGCGGACATCAGTGTCATAGCCAGTGGCTCTGAAGTACAAAATTCTGCCCATTTCACATACAGATGTGTGTGTCAGAAGCACTATGATGAAATAATACAGCTGAATGAGTCAGGGGCAAATAAATATGCAAGTCTTCCCTTCCTTGCATGCAAACAGTTAAAATATTTATTGTTTCCACCCTCCTCACACACTACTTGCATTTCAAGCCAGTAGAAAAGCAAGCCCTTTTATACCCTGGAATATATATATATATATATACACATATACCACCCTACATACTGGAAGTGGTTGTGTAGAGCTGCTTTTCAGGGGTCACTGTTTGCTTTTCGGTACTGAGGAGTGGGCTCTGTGGGGACCATGTAGCCATGCGCACAATTTGGGCTGTTCCATGGGCTGCTCTAACCTACGCTGATGCCTAGATGTGACCAGAAAGATGCAGGTGTCTCTGTGGAACCCTCTTCTCCCACTGTTAGGCTGAAAGGACATCATGTTTGAGCAAACAGTGTGCAGAGGTGAACGAGTCTGCTTTCCAAAGCTTTAACTTCTTGAGGAATTATGGATCATACTTAGATTTAGTTTGCTTCTCAAGTCTCAACTGACTAGGGCTCAATTAACAAAACCTGCGTTGTCAGATGCTCTAAGGTTAATGAAAACATTTTCTGTGCTTTCAATAAGCTACATTTCCATAGCAGAAACTCTTGTAATAAATGTGCATAGAAAAGAGATTTCTGAAGCAGCATAAAAAAGGAAAGAATTCCAAGTCTACATTTGAGCAATATTAACTAGCTTCCACACTAAATAATGGATTTTCTCTCAAATTGGCTGGGTTTTTAAATGTCATGCTGCATTTGAACTTTCTAGCTTTAGCTGTTTTGAGTTACCCAAGCGGAGTTTCTAATCAGTCATATCTTGTAGCTCCAAGCTTGGAAATTTAGTTTTCAAAAGAAGTATCCTCTTTCTTATCTCTCCCAAAGTCACTTCAATCTGAAAACAATCGTAAGCATTTTCAATAAAAAGAAAGCTATTTTAAGAGAGAAAAGGGAACTTTACAAATACAATACTGGCTTTAGAATTATCTTCTTGAAATTAGGAGTGGATCTAATCTATTTATGAAAAGAGCACATTCATGGGAAAAGGAAACATCTGAGTGTTGCTTATGAGCCCTTACAGTTATCCTACATGCAGATCACACACTTAACGCCATTTGCATCAGAGCAGCAGAAGGAGCAGCACTGTCCCCGAGAGACTCCTTCTGCAAGAGCAAACCGATCTCTACCACTGCAGTTCTCCAAACGTTACAAACCTAAGGGAAGTTCAGCTCTGAAAATAATTAGTTCTGCTCTTGTATTGGGTTTGCATGGCAAGGTTTGGGTAGGGAGCGGGGTGGGGGGCTACAGGGGTGGCTTCTGTGAGAAGCTGCTGGAAGCCTCCCCCAAGTCCAGTGGAGCCAACGCCAGCCAGCTCCAAGACGGACCCACCGCTGGCCAATGCTGAGCCCATCAGTGACAGTGGTAGCGCATCTGTGATAACATATTTAAGAAGGGAAAAAAGTTGCTGTGGGACAGAAACTACAGCTGGAGAGAGGAATGAGAACATGTAAGAGAAACAACCCTGTAGACCCCCAGGTCAGTGCAGAAGGAGGGGAGGAGATGCTCCAGGCGCCGGAGCAGAGATTCCCCTGCAGCCCGTGAT
>JAOBAS010000072.1:1562832-1579290 GCA_025311575.1 Elanoides forficatus
ACTGCTGGAGGGGGTAGGTAGACAATCCGGGAGTGAAGCTGTGCCCGGGAAGAAGGCAGGGGTGGGGGGAAGGTGTTTTAACATTTGGTTTTACTTCTCATTACCCTGCTCTGGTTGATAGGCAATAAATTAAGTTAATTTTCCCTAAGTCAAGTCTGTTTCGCCCATGATGGTAATAGGTGAGTGATCTCTCCCTGTCCTTATCTTGACCCACAAGCCCTTCGTTATATTTTCTCTCCCCTGTCCATTTGAGGAGGGAGAGTGATAGAGTGGCTGTGTGGTGGTTAGTTGCTGGCTGGGGTTAAACCATGAAAGCTCTGAAAATAATTATAGTTTAAAAATTACAGGAAAAAAACCCCAGGTCATTATTATGCAACACCACATGTGTGTTTGTACAGATATAGAATATCTGCACAGCCTAAAACCTTTCTCTGTGATCAAATCTTTCCCTTCAGGAAGTCCATTTCCAGAGCTCCTAGGAACCATGCCATTCACAACAGCATTCTAGAAAGGGACAACTCTAGAAACGTATATTTTGCTCTGTATCAATTACTTGGTTAGCTAGCTAATATTTCTGACTGCATACTGAAAAGGCTCAAACTCCAACCCTACTAGGCACTAATAGAGATAATTTCTGTAAACATTTTTCCATTTAATGACACAAGTACTCATTAAAACTATCACTTCTCTTATTGCAATTTATGATGATAATGTAACCAAAAAGAATGAGAAATTTTGCTTCCAGCAATGCAGTAAATGCCCACTGGAAAAAAATAGGTCAAATATGTTCCAAGTTCCACTAAGATACCATAAAAAAATAAATAGATAATATGTGAATATGGGTAGTTATCAGGAAAATATATCTTAATGGTTATATCATTTCAGCTGTTTGACTACCTCCAATCAAATGTAGCTGAGCATATATCTCTTTCTTTCTGATGTCATATTCTTTCCCTAGAACAAATGAATTGGTTGCTGTTACATGTACCATTTTGTTTGACTACACCCGCGTTATCAGTTGGTGTTTCGCATCATAAACATGCAGCATAATGCAGTGCCATGTATTCTGATAAGGAAATGCACTTAGGACTAAGGACGTGCAGCCTTGCATATGCTGGTGCACGAAGTGCTCATGTGAAACAGACCTATAAAGGTTAGGCAAAGAGGAGAGCCATATGCCAGCTCCATTAGACCTAGCGAATTAGGCCTGCGCTTAAGAATAGCGATGGTGTGGTGCAGAGCATCGCAAACATCCAGGAAGTCAAGGCAATACAGTTCAACAGGGAACTCAGTTACCTTCATGCTAATTCATGGTTTGTGAGGGACATATTAAAAACTGAGGATTTAGAAAAAACTTTTAGCCATGACTTTCTCCTCTTTTACACTGTATTTCAGTTACCCCACTTCAGAGTGGTGCACCATACTTGAATGAAACTTTTCTGAAAATACCTGTAGATATTAAACACATGGCTTAAACAGTGACTTACATCAGGCTGTCTGAAGTCAATAAAATTCACTGCTTATACTTTTACATGAAAAAAATGTAGATACGTGTTTACATGGCTCCATGTAAGCTCTCTTTGATGGCAGAACATCGCAACTCTTAGCAGGAACAGCACGAAGGAAGGAGCCACAGCACTAATTTGCTAGAACAGAGTTTGAAGGTAAATTTCAGCTCAGATTTTGCATCAAAGTAGTATTGATAATGCGGGTGGTTTTGGTGAGCAGCAGTGGAGGAAGGGGCATTTGTTCATTTGACAGTCCTTTTAACAGCTGAGGCACATTTTGCCAAAGAATTCTGTGTTTCTGGAGTTGCACTAATAGAAAAATAATGCTACTCTTATTATGCAAAAAATAGCCATAACTTTGTAAGGAGCTTTGAACGGTTTAGACAGTTAAGTAATGCTGGCTTTGTAAGACAACAGGCAAGTATTGTATTAGTCTCTGTAAATGCTTTATCTCGGGTCTCTTGTGAAAACACTGCAGTCAAAATTCCTTTATGGCTTTGAGCATCAGATTTGAAATTCTTTAGGGAAGGGTATTCATAGTACTCTGAATATTTCTTTAGATTTCCTTTAAAATTAATAGAAATAATCTCCTTCAGAGCATCAATAGGATTTAGAGGTTATTCTGAATCACACTATGGAGAAGACTGTCTCACAGGTACATAGCTCACTTCTGAATCGCAGGTCTAATTCAGGTGCTGAATTTACATGTCTAAAGTTAGTGTGAATGTTATCCTCCTCTCTTTCCCCCTCCTGCTCTAGTCTGGTGCTAAGCCATGGTGCTGAGCACACCTGGGTGCAGCTGCTCAGTGCTTTTGAAAAGCGTGGCTGAAGCTGTTAAGCATCGGTTCAGACAATGGGGCTCTCCGGGCCAGTGTTCTCTACAGAAAATTTACCAGGGTATCCCATTTCTGTCCAGAATTTTTCTCTATAAAGACCATATATAACCCCCCAGGCTTGAGGAAAATCAGCTTAGAAAGCAATGGGCATTATTCAGTTCAGCAAGTCATTTAAGCGCATGCTACAGGTGATGTAAATCCGTCAAAGGTGTGCTTAATCTTACCTCCTTGCTTAAATCAGTCTCCTGTCCTGTCCAAGCATATGTACGGAATCAAGTACCTGACTGAGGACTTGACTGAGCCCGAAAGGATTGCTCCTCCAGGGTACCTCTGCACCTGAGTAAGGGGATGTGATGTTAAAGTTCTGCACAGTTACTACAAATGTCTGCTTGCAGTTCTGTATTAAGTGTCATGAGTCGTGCCTGGATTTCCATACACTGTGTAACTGCATTTCATGAGTTGCTTACATTGCAGTGTACTGGGTCTCAACCTGGTATGGTGAATCACTTTCCCTCGGGGAAGTGCATACAAGCCCTTCTTCATCAGGGAAACAACACTTAAGAGCCCCAGGCAAGCCCTGTACATTTGGAGACCTTACTTCCATACAGGTTAACTTCATGTTCGGACATTTGGAACCAGTGTGACATTAATCTTCTTATGAAAATCAGAGAATGCTATCCCTTTAATAAGAAGCTAGACCATAGCATAATACAATAATTAATTTAGTTTCATATTGCAGTGCTGTAGAAATGCATTGGGATTGAAGAACAGTCTGAAGACAGATGTTCTGTTATTTGCTTTGACATAAATCTTGCCTAACTCTGCTGTCCTTATAGGCTCACTCCGTATGTTCTCACGTACCTGAGAAATGAAACTAGCTGAAAATAACTTGAGTCAGGTGTTATTCCATAGCAGTGGAAAGGAAAAGAAAGAGGTGGCAGATTGGAAACAGACCCAGACAAGAAAGGGTGAATTTTGTGCTTTTCCATTCTCTTTATTCAAGCAGTTCTCAGTTGCATTACCCTGGCTTCAAAGGACAAATTTTAAAGATCTTTCTGCTGCTCATGCTGATGAGTCAGATATGGTTTGTTTTGTAACAAAATTCATTGCTTTCTTGATCTCTCATGTCTCCCTTTCCTTCCAGAATTCTAATTATAAAATCCAAAGCCCAGCATTTCCAGATATTCAAGGTTCATCAGCTCTGCAGTTTGTGTTAATCAGCTCAGTTCTTGACTTTGCCCCTGTAATTTTATACTAACTCAGAGTCTAAGCCATTATCCATTTTTAGGAACATTCATCAACATGCGCTTACCTTTAGAGACGCTCAGCGTTTACTTTTCTCAGCAGAGCTAATGGCAGTTGTGTCAGCCTAGCTTATTGCCCTGCCCAAAAAGCCTATACACACCTATTTGAAGCATGACCACAACACATTATTCTTGCAAAGGCTTGTTGATGAAGGAGCATGTCATTGCTGAAATTTTAAAAGGATACAGAAGGAAGTAGAGGCCCAACTTCCTTTACCTTTCAATGGCATCTGAGGACCTAAATCCCTTAGGATATTTTTAAACCCCAGCTCATAATGCATCTCTCTGGAACAAAATAAGCCTGCATGGATGGTGAAGTGTAGCTAGGGGTTTATGCACTAAACTGAGTGTAATCATCTTCTGTTAGCACAAAGCCGAGGCTCAGCCTGCAAATGTCTTCTATTCGCCTGCATCTGCAGCGTGCAGTCATGCAAGTAGTTTCTTTGCACAGGTGGAAGTAACAGTTGAAGAGGAAGAAATTTAATATACTGCATTGCACCTTTCACATAAAAAAGGCCAATGCCTAGCTCATCTTGTCTTCTTACAGGGCCCGATCAGCTTGTCCTTTCCTGAGGCACGAATGGAGCTGATCTGCTCATGCTCATTTTCATCAGGCAGTACTGCTGTCACTCAGTCTGTTCAAAGAACCAAATCACAAAAAAGAGTTAACAGCCTCATAGGCTTTATACGATTAAAAAAGAATGATCTTTTTGCTTCAAGGATGCATCCTCCTTGCCCTTGACCCTGAGGGAATGGCTGAAGGTGATTTTGTATCAAAGGCTACTTGCACGGAACTGATCACATGATGTACAAGAACTTAGCAAAATTGCATCTTTTTCCCTAACCTGGGAAAGCTTGAATAACCTGTGAAACCCAGAGTAATTCTCACACTGTTGACAGAAGCAGGCTGATATTTCAACTGGGTCCATCTCAGTCCTGCCCAGCCTAAAGTGTCCTGCCAAAATGCCCAAATAAAAGGTCATTTCTGTCTGCTGATCTCCACTCTACCTACAGCCAGCTAAGATTTCATCTGTGCTGGGCAGTGTTTTCTGGTATGGCTTGTCCAGATGCAGTTATTATGAGCAAAACAATGATGCTGCCAGTGTAGTTCATATTGATTCTCCAAACAGAAAAAATTATACCAGAAAAGCACTTGGTTTTTTAGTATGTTTTTACCAAGACATTCTAGCAGTCCAAACATTTCTTGTCTTTTACATTTAAAATGTAAAATATGTGGTTTGGATTCCAGTGCATTTTTGGTGGAGTGAAATTAACAACAAAACACAGTATCTCATGCATTTAATTCTCGTTACCATCAATAGGATCTACACATTGTGTACAAGCTTTGCAGGTCCACTAATATGTGGGAATTTATTGGTTCTTTCACTGGGTACCAAAGCAGACTCCAGATTGTAACCAACTTGAAATAAAGGCATCTTCAGGACTAGAGAGCTGTAAATTAGCCAAGAGCTGTGAGATATGAAACAGAACTATCCAGCCTGAAGGTAATGGTCATTCTCCTCTAGAATTACTGACAACATACACATACAAGTATGCATGTATCTCTCTATATAAAACATTATAAACCTCATAAAGATTAGCATCGTTAACTCCTCTCTTGGGTAGCATCAGTTTTACCTCAGTGACAATGTTTCACGCTCTTTTGTAGACAGCAACTGGAGAGCAGGGTGCCACAGCTCCCTTGTTCCACCAGCTGTCCTAGGTTTTAATTTTTTCCAGCCTGCAGATGGCCAGGAGAAAGATGAGGACTAGCACTTCAGCTAACCGGAAAAGTAACACAGGAGAGGCAAGATCACCTTTTGTTTACCCTGAAAGAGGGGAAGGCTGAGTCATCTTCAGACACATCGCATGTTTAGTAGCTTGCTGTGCCATCTGTGTGACTGCTGTTCAAAAACCTTCCGATTTGGGGTTATTCTTGGCATGCCCACTGACAAATAGTTTGCTCGGAAGCCCCTCAGCCAGATTAAAATGTTATTTATGCTATTTTTAGGTTTAGGTAATATACGAATCCAGAGCAATGCTTTTCTCTGCTTAATAATACTCTGGCTTCATCAAGACAAACACAACCTGACCAAGGTGAAGCTGTGCTGTATGAGACAGCTAGCAGACAGCCTGTGTAGGACAGTCCCTACTCCAAGCAGATTGGAGTTGGAGCAGAATGCAGCGAGATGAAGGGTGAAGGCAGAATATGGACGTCAGACAATAGTGGGATGCTTTGGCAGAGACTTCTCTGCGCATATAGATCCAGCCAGTCTGGCAGTAATCGTATTAATCACAACTCCTCGCCTCTGTCTGGTTATCCAACAGCTGTTCTTTATGGTTTGGAGTGGCAAAGACCACGCCTGTGGTTATGGCATTTATGTTTGGCACTCTTGTCATGATCCTTCACATGCAAAGAAAATGTTTTTCTTTTCTGAAGAATCACAGTCAGCCTTGGGAATTTTCTCGCCAGGAATGACTTGCTTGCTTCTGCTGCGAAGAGAAAGACTGCAAGCTTTGCAGGGAGCTGCCAGCTTCCAGAGCTCCTGCTCCCTGGATGCTGCTCAGCCCCCTCCTCAACACAGTTCTGCTTTCTGCTCAGCACAGGCAGAGAAACCCATATCCCACTGACGTCCAGACACAGAGAGATCCTCACTACCTTTGCTGCTCTTCTGCTAGGGCAGGGTCTGCCTTGCAGGGTTGGCAGTTCTGGACGGGCAGCTCCCTCTGCCAGCAGGTCTGCCTGAGTCCCTTCTTGCCTTCCAGAGATCCTCTGAAAAAGGATGCTGTGGAAACAGCTGAAGGTTTCTGACGTCCTGTAGGAAGCACTTCTTGCCAACACTGTCCAGCGCCTCTTATGGACAATGGGATTCCAGCATGTCCCACAGAGAGAGTAAAGTGGGGAAGAAGAAGGTGGTAGTGTGGTTTTTGCTCCCCCAGAGCCCTCCAGAGTGGTGGTTTTGCCCACAGCTTGGGTGACCTGGCTTGCGTTGAGCCCTGGTCCTTGTGGCAAAGCTGGAGAAGACCCAGGAGCCTCCCTACAACTGTTGCCAGACAGGCAACAGCTCACCTCCCCAAAATGCAGCGGCTGCAGGGCCAACGTGCATTGCCCCAGGCAGCAAGCCTGCTGCTCCCTTCTGGAAAACAAGAGGGGGAGTTTGGGCCAAGGAACGGAGGGATGGGTGAGCATCCATTAGGTCTGCTGAGCTACCTGGGCTTCTGCCACAGCAGCTCTGCCTGCTGACGGGGCTCAGCCCGATCCAGCCTGGGAGAGGGTCAGGCTGCATGCTGGTATCACTCCCAAGCTTCCCAGTTGGTCCTGGTGGGAGCTGAGCCTCGGGACAGGCGACTGTCAGACATGTATTTCTGACATTACAAATAGCCTACAGCACCAGAGGATTCTTCCTTGCCCATAGTATGTGGAGGAATTAACTCTTTGCGGCACTTAACTTTTCCTGTGAACTTGAATGGATTACTGCTTATGGGCTTCACTTTCCATTCTACGCGACTCCATTGAGATAAAAAATACCCTGTGGGCTTTCTGCCTTCTTTTCTGAGTTTTTAAGAATTTCAAAAGTCTTGCTGCAGCTGCATGGACACGTGGGGTACCTGGAAAGACACTCCCTTCATGTGGCTGTACTGCTATGGCTCTGCTGAAATTCAGAGCAGGGTAAGTAGAGGGGGGTGTACTGGAAATGAATTTGTGATAAACCTGAATTATCTGACAGCACTGTCAAGAAGAAGTTACTGAATTTGTCCAGGAATTTTTAAAGTTCTTCACAAGGGGCTAGGGCTAATAAAATGGGAAAACAACACCTAATTCTTGCTTTGGCTCAAATGCTGAACCAGCAAATTGCCCATGAGTTCTTGGATCCCAAAGGCCCTTCCTTTTACTGCTTGTTAAAGCTCTGCTGCTGTCTGTGCTAGCTGTGTGCCTGTGAAAACCAGCACGCAATGCACGAGACTGCATTGAGGGATGCCATCACCTGCAGATAAGTATGGTCTGACCCTGCAAAAGTTGGTGGCAGACAAGCTGCAGAACAGCACCCGTGTTACAGAGGGCTGCTCCCTTTGTAGGTTTTCTAGAGGATTCAGGTTTTCCAGGGGATTCAGCAAGTGCTGGCTAATGAAAAGCTGCTCATCTGGTGTGGCAGGAGGCTGCAGACTGCCTCCCAGGCATCTGAAGGCATTAACTATGCCCCTTGCATTACTTGAGCCATATGACGAGAGTCTGTAACCACCTTAGAAATATTCTTTCCATGCTGTCATTCTGCCTGTCTAAGCCCAAATGAATTAGAAGCCTTATTTGTGTAAGGCTGATTTTTTTCAAGCAGGTATTAATGTTGCATCATTGCCATCTTGCTAACTCTGTAAGATTTCATAGGTTTTCGCCATCATTAGAATTCAGTCAGATTGCTCTTATATTCTCAGATGTGGGAATTTCCATATATGCTACAGCCCAAATAATTTGGAAGGAGCTGCATCTTCCTTGCTTGATAGGCAAAGCTGTGGTTTCAGTGCTCTGAGCTGCATTTTGCCTTCCTGTGCCTCCTCAGATGTAGGTGACGGCTGTGGCCCCTGTCCTTTCCAGGCTGTGCTACAGCAGCAAAGCTGCAGCACCTCCAGGCTTTTCCCGGCGATCGAGCTGCCCAGGTCCTTCGCCACCAATTTTATTGCTCTTTTCTGAAGTCTAGCAGTGGCAGAGATGTGCAGGATGGAGCAGCTGAGCATGACGGTGCTCTCCAAAACGGTGCCAAGACGTGGAGGCGGCTGAGCTCCCCGCCAGGCGATGAAGCCTTACACGTTTCTGGCTTTCGCTGCAGAACCTTCGCAGCAGCACCTTCGCAGCACAGCCTGGTGCGTGATAACTCATCTGCTCTCCTGCTGAAATTGCTTCCCATGTTACTGCTTCCTGGGTTTCCTCTTACTGAACTGATGTTTCCTCTGGCTGCGATTTCCTCAGGTTTCTCTTTATTAAAATTGTTTTCCACCCACATGCTTTCTGCCTTTTGTTGTTCTCTGCCCACGACTCTGGTGTCTGTTGCTTTGCATTAATTTGCAGCTCTCACCAATGCTAACTAATCCTCCCAAGTGTCAAAGCTCATTACACGCTGCTTGTTTCTTCTTCTGGATCATTAATGAGGATGTTAAATAGAATGAGCCTTGACACCTATCCCTTTGCCATCGTATTAAACAAACCCTTCCCAGTTTGCTATATTGTCACTTAGCATTTAGTTTATGGTCTTTCAGCCAACTTTAAAATGAGAGTGTTCCTTCCAAGCCCGATTCACATTAATTTATCAGAAGGAAATTTCATTAGTGTGTCAAGTGTTTCACTGCAGTCCAAATCTGGTTGGTTTTTGCTCTCCTTCAACCTTGCCCTCTAGTGCTCATTTGGTGATTCTTTCAAAGTAAGAAAATCAATAATATTGTCAGGCAACGCTTGTTTCTCCTTGCTCAGGGCTTTTTGGCCATCTAAATTACTGGCAGTACAAATCACCACGCATAATCTGTTTTACACTTCCGTGCTAAGATTCAGCTAGTCTTCCCAGTGACAAAGATCATCTGGTACAATTATCTGGTACAATGTATTGTTTCTTACGCACAACCTACTGCAGACGTAATAATTTCACAGAAGCATGGGAGTAGGGGACAACATGGTTTTTGTACGGCCGTTCATTTTTCATCATGTTCAGCTGCAAACCCTTACGCATGTTCCTTGCATTTCCAGGTAACATTGCAAAAAAAGCTGGGGTGGGAATGGAGAAAGGAAGGCTGGAAATGTGACTGGGAATGAGCAGATAAATGCAGGAAGGTTTTTTCTCTGCACTTGGACATCCCAGTGCTCACAGCTCAGGTTTTGTGAAGCTTTTGCTAGTGCTACTGGTGTTGCGTGTTGCCTTGTGCATCGCAGCTCGCTGTAACCAACGCTTTCCCTTCTCCTCCTTTTGCTGCTGTACTTGCCAGCAGCTAATCTGATGGGAGTGACTATGCTGTAAGCAAGATATGAGTCTTCTTCATCCCGCTCCAGGGGAACACCAACCTTCCCAGGGGTAGATATCTCCATCAGCAGAGCATATATTTGTGGATACACATGTATATGATATATAAGGGGTGCCATGCATCCAGTTTTAACTTTGCACCCTGTATCATCATATTTTTGGTGTCCCCACTGAACTACGTGGAGCTCTTTTTGCTGTGTTTCGTTTTGTGCTCTGGTAGGCACTAATAAATAACATGTTTTTTGGAGTGGAAAGTGAATTGAATAATGTTTGGTTTGTGTTCTGGTGTGTGAAAGTGGGATGTCTTTTTCACACTCAGCAAGAAAGAACGTGCTCAGATCTTATTTTCCTCGTTAGCAAGAAGACCGTGTATAATTAAAACCCTGCCAGGTGCTTTCCTATTTAGCATGCTTACAAACCATGCAGAGCGTTCAGGCTCCCTTGAAATTCACTGAGCTTGTTAAAACATAAAAATTGTACAAAATAATTGGACAATTACCAGTATTGAGAACATCCTTCATTTTACCACTGGAAAATTACACCCTTTACCGAGAAGGTAATTTTGATAAAATCAACACTTTGGGATAAGAATTTATTAAGCAAATAAAGGTTGATTACCACTACTTGATAAAAGCTTGAAATAGTCAATGATAAAGTACTAATAGCATGAAAACCTCTTGCTCTTTTTATTTACTAAATCATCTTATCTATTGGTGTAATAATTACAGCATACAAGTTCAACAGTAGTCTCGATTCTGCCATCAGTTAAATGGAGGAAAAAACCCAATATTACTGTGAAGAATTGCAAAATTATTTTTTAATTTTCATATCACCTTGTGACATTTGGAAAGAATTGCTGTATAGCATTGCATGTTTTCCTTTGGCTCTCCAAGCCCTTATGTTTTGTTCCTAATTAAAGCATGACCTCACAATAAGGATGACTGCTGCCTTGTCATTAGCTGCAATAAGTGTTCCTCCTGACTTCCTTACGTGCATAAATACCATGATTTATTCAATCCTTCCATATTTCTCTATAGCCAAAAATGTCCCACCAGCTGGAACATTTTTCCCTTTACCTTGGGCTGTGGTGCCCCATTCTAAAAACATGCTATTTAAAGCTTCCTTGCCACATGATAGTAAAATTGATATAAAATTTGCAGGATAGGGACTTAGGGGCTTTTTTTTCTTAGCATTACTATGAAAGAAAGTGTGAAAGTACATTTGAATCAGTACCATAAGTCCATATTTATTTGCTATTATTTGGTTGTGTATGTGCTAAACTTTCAAATGCTTTAACTAATCAGACTACAGTTAAAATGAAACCCTATTTGCATGAGAGAGAGGAAGATTTTGGCTGGATAATGGGCTATGAAGGACCTATTGTGTGTATATGTTACACACAAAGTGTGCTCATCCTTGGAGCCGGATTTTCTGAGTGCAAAAAAATTTGTCCCTGCATCTATGAACATACTTTTATTAGATCAAACCTTTGTTTTACTGACTAATATGGCAGGTATGAAGACAGTACTAATAACTTTTTATCTCTGCCTTGTAACCTGTTCTTCCTAAACAGGTGATCTCTTCAACTATTATTAGATTATCCTTTCAAAACTCCATCTTGGTATATCAAAACCAGATTCATAAGTAAGGAGAATTAGAATTTTATGGAAGATTTCTATGCATGGAGTCAGGTAAAAAATGCTGCTATTAAACACAACCACAAACAGCCAGGAACAAAACAAACAGAAAATTGATAGCCACTGTTGCCTACAAAATGCATGAGATTTTGTTTCCATAGCAAGACCCAGCTATTGAGAATTTGAAAGTTAATAGTTCTGTTTGTGGTGGTTCACCTTTATGCTGGAGCTCAGCAATGACATGCCCTATCACACTGAATACACTCTTCAAAAAAAACATGCCAGAAAAAACATCTTCTTCCAGAGGGCTGTGCTGCTCTGAATTCTGTAGGAAAAATAATGATTTGTTTTGTTCTTAGTTAGCTGGTAGGAGGAGAAATCCTCATGAAAACAAGGCAGTTATAAATTGGACAAATTAGAGCTGGATCCTAGGAATTTACACGTTGAAATGCTCAGCAGCTTACTCTCCATCAGCCAGCTCCTGAGGCAGAAACCACGGTGTCAAATTAGAGACGGGAAGAGAATCAGGGCAGAGAGGATGGATGTCTTGGGGTTGTTACACCGAGCAGAAAGTCATGGAGAGGGTTTAGCCTTAAATCCTGCTGCCAGCGACCAAAGCCACTTAATCCTGACCTAGAGGAAGGTGCCTGATGCTGGTCAGAAACTCTGGGACTTGTCATTGAGAAGTTCCCACACCAGAGCAAAACACACGTTAACACAAAGCAATAAGCAAATATTCCCCAAAGAGTTGACAACCTCTCGCTCTGTATTTATGCTCAAAGCCAGGAACTGCTGCTGTTCCCGCCGTGCTTCTAATGTCACCCGAGCAAATTTTGGGTGTGGGAAGAGCTGCACCAGCACCGGCTCCCGTGCACAGACAGATGCTGTTGCATGCGGCAAATGGGTTGAGCCAGGCCCAAAATCGTAGCTCAGCGAGCTGCTGCTGAAAGCCACAGCAAGGGGCACAGGCTGGTCCTTTGGGGGCAGAGCAGGCTGTCCATCTTTCTGGCAGCTCAGGTCTCGAGGGGTCAAGTCAGCGCTGCCCTCCTCCTCTCAACCCTGGGGCTGAGACACCGAAACTTGAAATAAAAACCAACAGCAATAGTGACTCCTCCGAGGCGGCGTAGCTTCAGCTGTGAGAAAGGAAGATGCCTCCATTCAACCCTCCAAACTCTCGTCCCTCCCTCCCTCCTCTCTGAGGGCCTTGCCTGGAGTGGGGGGCAGCTCCAAATATTGCTGTCAATATTGCAGATGAATCAGCTTGGGGCAGGATCAGCTTGGTCCAGCCTGAGGTACAAAGCAGAGGTGTACGCTTGGGGTGGGGGGAAAAAAAACTTATTCTGTCCTGGCCCGCTTAGGAATCTTGCCCCTCGGCTTGTCCAAGTGCACTTTGATTGTGCTCAGGGGGATTAAAGCTTGGCTGCAGCCGTAGGTCTTAGGAGCATTTAACCCCAACTTCAATATCGCTGGTGCGTGTGGGGTAAAGAGCTGTTTTCCGTGCTGAAACATGCCCTCCCTGCCCTTATCAACATCATGGGTACCAGTATGGGAGGGGAAGGTGCCATCAGATTTGGTCACAGCAACCACAGGCAGCTTTTCAGTACCATCGCTTAAATGTTACTGACCACTACTGAAATTCAAGGAACCTTTTTTCTTTCAGATGTAAGCATGTAGTGTAACTCCTTATTTAGAAAATATTTCAACTCTTTCATCGTGAGATATATATCTTATAAGATGTAGGATTGAAAACACAGATGTGAGAGACATGGGTATCTCTTATGGCCACGCTTTTAGTTTTTGCCTTCCTTCTCCAATGTCCCACCTAGCCAATTTTATTTTGGGTTTCAGTGGAGGCTTTTTCAGTCCTTTCCTTAGTTTTGTAGTCATGCTCTGAGCAGCTAAGGTAGGTCAGAGGCACAAGTCTCCAGCGCTTTGCTTCCCAAAATTCTCCACCTTGTCCTCCAACTGTATGGGTGAGCTTGTACTACGGAGATACCGGAATACCTCCTGCTGAGTACATCTAGCCAGGGTCCAAAAACCACACCAGAAGCTAGGCTCCAGCAGCGAGTGAATTGGGTCCCTGAGGACTGGCTTAGCTGGAGGGCTTCAGCAGGAGCTGTTGAGGTGCAAGTTATTATTCTCTGGCCAGAAACCAACCCTTGAGAGCAAAGCACCTGGGGGTGGGCACAGGAGATGTCAAAGGTCTATCGTGAGTGATGATGGGGGTCGGGGTGAAATAGTGGCCAGTGAGGTGGTCTGGACCACGTGGCAGGACTCGGGTGAGAGATGAAACACCAGTGGAGGAGCAGAGGTCATTAGGTATGATGAGGAGCCAGAGCACGAGAGGCAGCAGGTCTTGTCCAGAGGGAAAAACCTGCCCTCCTGCACAGGCTGAAATAAATTTTCATGTTTTCAAGCAGTTGAAAATGGAAGTGAATTAGCACCCTAATTGATGAGCCCTGATGGGGACATTACCCTGCTGGTAACGCTGCGGTCTCACGTGTTACCGCATTGCTGTCCTTCGGTGAGTCACTGCTCCCATAACAGGAGGTCAAAGCCAGGTGACAGAAAGGCAGCGGCTGTTCCAGCTGAAGGAGTCAACTCATCAAAAAGTGATAGGAAAATCATCATCTCTGTCCGAACAGCAGCAGAGGTATTTAGGCACCTCTGGTGGGGCGGTACACCAGCGTGTGGGGCTGTTGCAAGAAGCAGGGGTCTTGCTCCTGCCGTGTCCCCTGGGGGGTGTGTGTGGGGGGGCAAATCCCTGCCAGCACCCCAGGGTGCCAGGCTGGCACTGAACATCCCCGCATCCACAGCCCAGCAGCCTGCAAGGGGCTTCCTTCAAATCACCTGCTTTTAGTATGGGTGTGCAAGGGGTGATGGAGCTGAGCAGGATGGGTGGTTACCCACCAGATTTCAAACAACCTCTAATCACACTGGCTCCTATTTTGTTTAATTCTAGTTGTCAGGAAAAGCAACACGCTAAGAGTTGAGGATTTCTGCTCAGTGGTGTTTGACTGAGTGATAGAATGCTGCTGAAATGCTGACATTTGGGGTAGAGCCCGCTGGAGTTGGCAGCTTCTGACCCAAAACCCACCAGGGTCCAGGCTCAGTGTGTTGGCAAAGACCCGCATCCCCTCTCCGAACTAATGCCGAAGGGCTGGGGCACTGGGTGCAAAGCCCACCCAGAAGGCCTGGCAGGCACTAATAAAACAAACGGAGCACATCTGCCTCGTGCTCACAGGGCTGAGACAGGGACAGAGAGCACACCTAATATTGCTCATGGAAACACTGGAATTTTTCAGTAATCTGCAGTAAGAAGGAAAACTTTCTGGCTTGCCTCCAGTGACATCAGCACTGCCACTCTCAACCTTATGAGAAAAACAAGCAAAAATCTCCTGAACAAACCATCCCTTTTAAAGGTGGGAAAGATTACCCTAATTACTAATTTTGTTTCCAGTCCTCTAAAGTTACCATGACCTGTTTGTGCCAGGGCTGCAGGAAAGACATTTACATTCCTGCCACAGTTACAGTAACTGGCTAGGTGAGACTACTTAAAAATTTTCAGCAAAACACTTGAAATTCTTGAACATGTTTCTGCCTCTGTCAATTACCATTAGCTGTCATTATCTACTACCTGAATTTACCGATGATCTCTGCCTTCTGGAGCTTTCAACATGAGAGGAAAGTGAAGCCAGCCTAATGCTGTTTGCTCACAACTATGCCCCATTTTCTAATAAGACACTTGGTTTTGCATTTGGCATCTAAAGAGGTCCTGCGATTGAACAAGAGAGCGAACCGGTATTAGGTGAAGTCAGACGGAAAAGAAAACCCTCAAGCTCACTTTTGAAATAAGCACTCCTTTAATAAAAAAAATGGATTACACACCCACAGCTCTGCAGTTCTGCGGGAGGGAAGAGAGGAAAACCGAGTGTAACGGGCGAGATGAAGTGTCCTTACAGGGCTCATCATAGCGTTTGGAGCTCCACCTCGTGGATGCTGGCCACCAACAGCGGCCACCGGCCAGGGATGCTGGCGGAGGTCCACCACACCTCTTCGGTATCTGGAGCTGAACCAGGCTGTCGGAGATACGGACACACTTTTTAGTGGTCGCACTTTTTAGTACTATTACTTTTTAAATGCTTTGATAAATGCAGCGCAGGTGCTATTGAATCGATCTTAAATGTCCACGTTGGAGTTACTGATAGACCTACCTCCATGTGCTGGAGGTTTGTCTGTTAATCCTTTCCACTCGGTCATGAAACAGGATTGCTTTGTCTAACGAAAGTAGTTAATGTGCAAGCATTTGTCATCTTTAAGCTGAGATGCTGCCCTGATCCTTCAAGAGGCATGTTCAGCTGCCTCAGATCTTTAAAAGATGTGCAGTGTCTATACGTCAGCTATGAAATACAGTCCACCATATATGTCACAGTGTTGTAACATATAATCTATAGCATTTGCTTCAGAGAGAACTAGGACAAAGTCACTGGAGAGTGTGAAATAGTCTCTACCAGGTATGTGTGCATCAGTAACTACGGGGGAAGAAGTCAATAGCAGGCTGTCAGATAAACGCTGCATATAGTGAGCTGCTTATGCACATCTTCTGCTGTACATCTCGGGAAGCAGTGCCAAACCTGGCACAGCCTGTCCGCATCCTTACCAACAGGCAACGCAGGCAGCTGCTGGGAAGCAGCACTGACTCCTGGGGACTTTCACTGCTGCAAATGGCTGGGGAGCCAGAGAAGGATGCTCATGTTGTCAGGGCTCCTCAAGACGATGGGAGAACACTTGCAAAGAGAGCATACTTATGTGCTGTCTTTGCATCAGGAAGTGTGGTGAGCATGACAACAGAAGTCTGTAGAAATAAGAAATCTTTTGATGAAAAGAGATGTAAACAGCTGAGTTGATGTTCAAGACAGAAACACAAAACTAGTGGTGAGTAATGCTGACCTGGGGACATTATGGCCACAGTAAAGAAACTCTGTGCTGGGAAAAAATATGTAATTTAATCCTCTGGATAGAGAATATCTCAAGGTGAGTACCTATTGTTAAAGCACAGTCAAGCTAAAAAGATTGTAGTTCTTTTATGGAACCTTTAAACAGATCCATAATAAACTATTTACAAAAAAAAAAAAAAAAAAAAAAAAAAGCAAGCCATTACACTACACCAC
>JAOBAS010000072.1:1579300-1592704 GCA_025311575.1 Elanoides forficatus
TTTAAACATATAAATAATAAATTATTAAAAAAAAAAAAAAAAAAAAAAAAAAAAAAGCAAGCCATTCCTCTACAGCACTGACAAGGATGCAGAAGCTAAGGGTTATAAATGAAAAAATGCATTCATGGCAAATGCATAGGACAGATCTAGCTGGTAGCATCTGGCTGCAGTTCCCTGGGTACAAGGGCCTTTGAGAACACAGATTTTGGTGGCGATGCTGGAGGAAAGTTCACACACCAAAGCTCACGCGCTCTCTGAAAGCAAAGCTCTCATTTTGCCATGTCCTATAGATGAGTATGGCTACAGACCAAGCACTAAATAAAACCCTTGCTGAACAGCCAGCTGGACCCTTTCCAAGATGCTCTTAATGACCAACTGACACAGCAGAACTGGTGTACAAAATCCTCTGTGGAGGGGCAAATTCTTAACAGCCACTTTCTCAGCCGCAAGAGGTGATGGGCGAGCTGGCTGACCGGGCAGGGAGCTAACAAGCCAGGCCACCTCACTGCTATCTGTCAGGTTTCCATGGGCTGGATGCAATCCCTGCTTCAACCCCAGAGCGCAAGTATCTGCACCTGGCAGCCGGTTTTAACAGGGACCGACACGAAACCCAGCGCCAGTGTGCAAGCTCCGAAACGAACTGGCGTGGCAGGCCAGTGTGATTGATGTGCAGAAGCCCCAGACACATTTCCAACAGGTAAATTACTTTTTACCTTCAGTCACACACTCGGTGCGAGCGTGGTGAGCGAGGGGGTGCCTGCCGGACACAAACCCTTGATCCGAACTAAACACTTATTTCAGCCCAAATGCTCTAGAGGGCACCGTGCTCCTAGAGTACCTCCACGTTTGTCCACATTCGTGCAGAGGACTCCTCGGCCGCGAAACCTGTCGTTTAAAACCGCACTTCTTCACCCGGGATGTCTGGGTTGATCCTCCACTGCTGAGGCAGCGTTAGTCCTTTCTCCTGGAGGACTTCAAGCTCCCCGCGGGCACCCAGCCCTGCCAAAAGCACAGCAAAAGCTGTGTTTGCAGTTACGACTTCGGTGACTAAAACCGGTTTTGCGCTCGCACGGATGTGTGCCAACGAAGGAAAAGTGATCAGCTGCAGGAGCGGTCCTTAGGGTGGACGGCTGCCCATAGCTGAGACACCGTCCATCTCCCTGTGTGCCCACCCACCCCCTCGCCCTCTCACGCAGCACATGCCAGATGTCTGTGTCTTGGCCGGCAGAAGAGGAGATGCCTCTTGAGCTGGGTGTAGGCAGGACCATGTACAAAGAAAGTTGCCACTGGAATCTGCTGGAGGGGAATCATTCCTCTTCTGTATTGTTTTCTTTATATGTAAGTACCCAGGCCCTCAACTGAAACTGCCAGTAGTTATTTCTAGAATATCCTTAAAGAAGAGAGTTCTGCCTGACCGGGGTTTATCTAATTTCAATGGAAAATGAAATGTTGGCCTGTTCTTTTTAACAGATCTTCCTCTGTTCACACCCCCCATTGCTGCTTCCAACTTGTAGCTGGGGAAAAGCGCTATCAAGTGGGCTTCAAACGGCATCTTCATGCCATATCTCTGTTTCTAGACACGGTCCTGACTTTGGCACAGAAAAAAAGGCAAGTAACTTCATTAGAAGTAGTATACGTTGTTTCTCTGTGATACAGACGTGAGTTTTTTGCTCCACAGCAGGCAGAAAGCAACAAGCAGGTGAAGCACTGGGATTTTGTTTCTAAATCTCAGGAGATGGAGGTCCAGGCAGCAAACCAAATTTCCAGCTGCCACCACATTTACTTAGACAAGGGTCTAAAGTCAATTGGTTGCTTTGAAAGTTCATTTGGAATTAGAATTATGGGTTGAAAAAGGAACATGTTACAAAACTGGCTCTGACATTATTAGAGTTCACATAATTTTCTGGCATTTGACCCATAGTTGAACTATTGACTCGTAAGAGCTGTCACTTCCAATTGATTCAGTAATGGCAGGTGCTTTGTTCATGATAGCTATGTTCTGACACAATTAAAACTGTCTCGCTTGGCTTCAGTGCAATCTGGAGTGCTGGAGGGATTACCCTGGGCTGAATTTTCTCTTCCGTTCTCCTCATTTATTCCCTGAAGAGCCTACTTCTTTCTCTGGCAACATCTGAAATGACAATAATTAGCTGGAAGCTAATTTTAACAGGTAGATTGGTTAGACAAAGTCCCAGGTAAATTGAATGGCAGGTGAAACTCTCTGTGTCTTAGGAAGTGATAGACTACCTACCTGCCCCACGTGAGACCTTCTTAGGACAGGAAGAGGAATGGAGCTTTGGATGGAGGTTTTATGTCTCGGAAAATCCTGGTAAACTTCCTAGTTTTGTAGAGAAAAGATGCAAGTTGAAAATCTCTTTTTCTCCTCAGCTAGCAGGAATTGAAAAGCTGGTTAGGGAGAATGGCAGTGCTTGAAAGGGAAGCAGCAGCGAGAAGAAATGAAAGAAGAGATCCCAGAAAAGCCAGCGCATCTCTGTGATGTGCCATAGCAAGATTTGTATTTGTGCCAATAATTTATTTGCGATGAAATACTTCCTTTTTTTAAAAAAAGCAGTTTCTGAAAGGACATCATAGACAGTAAATCGCCCTCCACCGGTCCTGCAGGGACCTCACACTGGCCGTACAGGGCTGCGGGTGTTTCTGGGAAGATGTTGGCCCCGAGATGGACACAGCCGGAGCCCACACTGCGAGCATGCTTCCTCTCTCATCAGCAATGGCCCTTGCAGCCCTTGCCCAGCCCCCTGCACCCCCCCATGCCAGGGGACAGCCGTGCACAGGAGATTTGAATGAGTTCCCGTAACACCCACCATTGCCCAGTTGCCATCATTAATAACTGCAGTCCAAATAAATGCTTGCTAAATTTAGGTCTTCAAAGAAGGATTTTTCACAAAGGTGGGAAACAAAAGCTGGCGGGGTTGTCCGTAGTCTGGCAAGGAGCCCATCCCAGCAGGAGGACAGCCGCTGGGCTGCCTGTCCCCTGTTCTGGCCCGGGGATGAGGCTTCCTTCCCCTGCCATGTGCTGACTGCCCCGCGCAGGTATCGCTTTGTTTGGCCTCGGTCCTGTGAAAGCATGGGCATCGCCAAGGGAAATAATGCAGGAAAGGTGGTTTTGGCCATCCCATAGCTCCATGCCTGGCAGAGAGGCATTCTGGCTTAGTCTGGTCAGTGGAGTACCAGGAGCTTTGTGTAAGAGATGGCTTTATTACTCCTAATTAAGTGATAGCTGGATGTTTGCTGGCACTTGTCTGAATGACATGAGGTCTAGACACAAAGCCAAGTGAAATAAGTAACTGAGGCAAACATGAGCTTGACCATGCATCCGCAAAGTACATGTTCAGACTCAAAGCTTATCACTTAACATTTCAACAGTCTCTATAAATACAGTGGATCTAGAGCCCATAATCCTGTTGTCTTTAAAACCAATTTGCTGGGATGAATCCATATCATTTGCTGGACAGGATAAAGCTGTAACAGTGACTTTGAAGTTTTCTTGGAAGAGCAGAACAGATGCTAGGCAATGACCCATAACTAAAAATTTTCTGGAGAGTGAAAGAACGTGAAATATGACATCCCAAGCCAGCTGTACCCCCAGGGCAGGCAGTGCTGCACAGGCAGTGCTGGGGAGATGCTGGCTGCAGCGTGCTAGCAGCGACAGAGAAGAGTTTAGGGGTTATGGTGGAGGCACCACAGGACAGTGCTGTAAAGAGACAATGTTAGAGTTATAGACCAAGGAATGGTAAAAAAACCAGTAGAGAAGTGTTTTTTTCTCCTGTAAGTGGTATATGCCAGATTCAGCAGCTGTCGGGTTTGCGTGCAGACACAAAAGTCACCGAAATAATTTTGTGGACTGGTGGAAGTAGGTGATCGGTGAGGTGGGAACTGGCTGAGCTTCTGCGGGGTGGGAGCTCACCAGCAGCATCAGCAACTTCCAGAGGACTCCGGTGATGCTCCCCCAGCTGCTTCTTCCCTAACCCCTGGCAGGTTAAAAGCAGAAGCACCATTTAAATTACTGACATTAACATGGTTAACTCTGGCAGTGACTGACAAAACGTGGTGATGCAGCCAGCAGTGGCTGGAAGGGGATAACCTCCTTGGGCAGCCGCAGGCAGGTGAGGGTCTCTGCCTGAATCCCGAGCATGTGCCCATAGCTCAACCAAATGTTGGCCAAAGCTTTAGAGGAAGAGATAATTTGCTTGTCCAAGCAGCTGAGTAGCATGCCTGAGTACTGCTCAATGCATTAATGGTCTGTCAAAGAGAAGATTAAAAGGCAACTTGATTATAATCAAAAAGTACTCATGGGGGAAGAAAATAGACATCCTGAAGTATTTGTTAAAGTCATGAGCAGAAACATAACATGAAAGCTGCATGTCATACACGGATCAATAGTGAGGCAAAGAATCAGTGAAGTAAAACATCCAGAAAATGGGATATTCCCCTGAAGTCCTCAAGTAAATATGGGATCACTTTTTTGGAACACAGGTAACTCAGTACAAATGTAATTATCTCCCTTGGCAGAGGAGTAACTGGATGAAATGGATCAGCCTGGAGGTTAGACTAGATATTCTCAGTCTCCGTTGGCTTTGAGTTGGATGAATGCACTAATCCAGCAGTAATTCAAATAAAGTCAGAAAGCCCGGGAAAGGAAAACCTAACCCTGGCAAGACAGAATTCAAGAAGTTAACCCGCAGTTTACCTTTAGTTCTGCCATTCTCCAGCAAACAACACACAGAAGCGCTAAGCCTGTTCTACTGGAAAGTCACGCCATAGGTCAGGTAATAGGCAGGTATATGAAGAGCTTCTTGGGAGATAGCGATCTTCCTTGTATCTGTAAAGGAATGCAGAAAAGGCTGATACTGAAAGTTGCAGGTGCTGAACCATCCAACAGGAACCAAAGCTTATGCGTGGACACAGAGTGGTCATACACAAGATCCCAATACAATGTTCATCTCCTTTAGCCAGCTTCAATTACAGAAGTGTAGATGTTACTAAGTTGCATGGGTGCACGAAAGAGACAGTCAAGCAGAAAAACCTTTCAGAGCTGCAGTTGCTATAGAAGATATAATATCAAATGGTATTTTCTAATATCCTGGAGAACTCATGCAAAAAAGAGACATTATATATTCTCTAATGACAGGGCAAATTTCAAATGGAGCTCTTGCTTCCTTTTGACATGAAAGTCAATCATGCAAGAGGTGCAAATCTGCAGGGAACCTGGCCTTGTTAGTTCTGGTGCTCATGAAACCACTCTTTCTTTAAATGAAGCATCCTCATGGGCTATGCAAGGTATTCTGTATTTACGGATACCCTACAGCAAACCCCTAATCCACTTAGAGAAAATAATTTGAGCTGAGCCTTTCCACTGGGTTTTTAATTAGGGTTTCAACACAGGTAGGTTTGTGTGAGAGATATGCTTTGGTAGGTCCATCCTGCTACACGAGCAGTTCTCTACAGCCATTTGTGAGCAGATGCTTCTTCTTAACACAAAACTGCCCAGCAGAAGTCTTAGCTCGACAAGTACTTTGGGAACATCTACATCTCGAAACACAGGAGGAAAATTAGTGATCAGGGTGCAGAACTGATGCAGATTCATACGGGTCTGGCAAATACAGTGGGTCATACCCAGGGTCGAGGCTGAGGGCTGCCTGGGCACTTACAGTGACTGAGAGGTGGTTTCTGAGGGTTTTGTGGACAAGGAAACCTCCAACATGCCAAAGCGTGAAGTGAACATTTCCAGGAGCTTCAGGTTATAATGTCAAAAGTGATTTAGGTACTTTTTGGTGATCCACCCTGTCATCTCTATCAGTTCATTTTCATGCTTAATCTTAGTTCCTGCCTCCCCCTTAGTACCAGCAGTAACTCTTTTGACTCTGCATTCAGTGGTATACAACCAGAGTTTGACTCTCTCCTATTTCCAAGCAGTGTGTCCACACCCACTGCATCTCACAGAGTCATTAACCCATTTGGGAAGTGTTTTCCTCATTTTACAACTGCAGAACTGAGGTCTGGTTCTTCCTGAGCAAGGTTAGATGGGTGTTTCATGGGATGAATTCAGTCTGTTGGCTCTGATGCTTGTGCCTGATGCCTGAGAGCATCCTCTTCTCCTTCTCACCAGCCCAAGAGGAAACTGTTCACAGGAACACCAGTGTAGTGTGAAGTCCATGCCTTTTCTTTAGGGCTATCCTCTTTTGACTGTATTTGGGGTCTTACGTTGGAATTATGCCTGCTTTTGTGTGTGCCTTTCTCTGAGAAGTCATCTTGCCCAAAAGGTTTCCAGAATGCCACTTCTTCCAGCCAAAGCTGTGCAAGCTTTGGTGGCAGTGTTTATCTGTTTATCCTCACTGTGGACACCTTTAAAAGTAACTAGGAAAACAACTAGACAGAGCTAGAGCTGGCCACAGACCTTCTAGCTTTGTCCGTAATTTTCTTCAGGGAACCATCTGGGGTCCCTGCCCTGCCTTCATTTGATTTGAACTAACTGCTCTCCACAGGGGCAAAGGCTGGTTTCCTGTGGGCAGTAAAAAGTCTCCTTGTTTCTTTGCATTTTGGGAATGTTTGTATAGAGTGATGGCTGTGGGCAATGGAGAGCCATATGCTCAGCTGCTGGAGGACAGGTTCAGAGAGCAGTCAGTACTCGTCTCTGCTATTAAGGAGCTTTCAGATAGCCTTATCTTACTCTTATCTGGATTGATTCAGGAGAAAGGTCCTTCACTTAAGTGCTTCTCCGCTATAGATGGTGGGGCAGTGCATGACTGGCTTCTTGAGGAGAGGCAAAAACCGTAGTGGAGCATTGTGGTAGTTTTGTAGTCCATGAATTTCCGAGGTTTTTTTTACAGCCACTTTACAAACTATAGCATAAGAGACAAACAAATCCTGACTTCTTAACATGGTCTGATCTCAGTGGGTCTTTAAAAGCAGAGCAGTAACTTCTAATGGGAAAAGACTCAGAGATAAAGTGCCGGGAGAGGGGTCTGCTGCTGCCACCACTCTCCCCTGCAGCAGGACGGAGGCTAGGGCAGGGCAGGACCCTCTCCTTAATTCTTAGCGCTCCCGCTCCTCTTGTCCTCCTGCTCGCTGGGCTGGCAGCTGTACGAGGCTTGGCAGCATCTCCTGCCCGCGGGGAGCGGGGAGGGAGAAGGGAGCCCACCACCAAAGGCTGCTGATGGCTGGGCAGGGGAGCAGGAGCAGCCATGGGCAGCGAGGAGGAGGAGGAGGATGTCGGAGCTGGCAGAATCAGCCAGATTGCACCCTGAAGCGTTACACACAACACCCCGGGTGACGCCAGCCCAGCCAGCGTGGCTCTGACAAAAAGACCTCCTCCAGCTGTGCTTGCCTGCATCCCGCCCGGCATCGCCCTGCATCCTTCGACCCACGTGTGATTTCCGATGCTCGACTCGCTCACACTCTCGGAAGAATTTGGCTTTGGGTTTGGGGGTGACGGGGTGTTGACAAAATGAGGCTGCTGAGCTGTAACCTCTGCACGGTGTGCTCCATCTCTTATTCCGGGTCTCCCACTCCTCTTTAATTTACCTAACTTGATTGCTTTAGTTCCAGACTGTGCCAGCAGCTTTTCTGAAATTAGCTATGAATATTAAACAACCGAAACCCTCCAGAAGCTGGACTCTAACCAGCTTCAAAGACTTCACTGAGAGTGTGACATGTCCCATTTGGTTCAAATCCAGACAGTATCCCTTTTAGGAGCTGTGGTGTAAGGAGAACACCCCCTTCCATCTATAGATAGAAATCCAAATACATGGTGACTTCATTGGTGCCCAGCACTTGATTGCATATACCTCAGTCCTCAATTAAAATCATATAAAAGAATTTAAGGGAGAAAGAAAATAAAGAGAAATTTAAAAGTTAGTGGCCTTGCAACTGTTGTTTTTAAAGACTGCACTTTTATAACTAAAAAGCCTATATGGCAAGCAGCTGTGATTAATTGCATTAACTGTGTGCTCTCCGGCTACTTTTCTGGAGGATTTTTGCTTTGCAATCAGATTTATAGGTCTGTAGCACAGTCGGCATTATTGCTAGTCTGCTTTCACAGCACAAAACACTAGTTCCAGAAGTGGCATTATTACACTATATACTGCCTATGAAGAATAATGCAACCATTGCACAAATATCCACAAAGCTCTATATGTACATGTAATAGTTCCTAATTATAATGAATTTCCATTATTTTGCAGGGTATTTTCATGTGTCTGTTGGTCAGAGCAAAGGTCCTTTGAGAGGGAGAGGAGCACAGGGAGAGAGACATGTGCCTGCTTCACATAGCTCGAACCAGTTAATTTCTTTTAGTGTTAATATTAGAAGGCAGAGCAACAGCCGGCAGGCTGGACGCATTGGGTTGATTGAATCCTGCTGAGGACAGGCCTAATTACGCAGTGCTTAAAATGGTGTCACATCATCCTGCCTGTATCAGGGCCCCTAAAGTTGCTGACAGCAGGATTTTGGTTTTTTATATCCCTTCTGTAGACATGGTCCCTGTATCCTTGATGCACTATTATTCCTAATACGGCATATATACTGCATCATCTCATCGGAATAAATAATTTTACCTATTAGGAATGATGTTACTAACAATTTTTTTTTAAAGTTTCTTATTTAAGCAAAAGCTCTAGTTTTTAAAAAACAGTAGCAGATAATTAAATAATTGGTGGAGAAATTTCAGTGCAGCCCTTTATTCTTCTAATATGTAAACCAAAAGTAAAATTAATATAATGCCAAGGCAGTTGTTGACACAGCTAATTCTAGGGTAATACAAGTAGCAGACTGATAATATTCTTCATTATTCACATACATATATGTATATCTAAATATATCTATATATCTGCATATAGACAGCTGTATAGATACAGGTATAGGTATTGATATATAGATAGATACAGAGATACATAGGCACACAGGCATATGGGCATATAGATGTGTGGTTTTTTTTCTGAAATAATCTTTATTGCCACATTCTTTAAGAATAACCATATCCCATGGCAAATATAAATACAATTTGTTTTCACAAGTTAGTCTGCATCAACTTTTGTAAAAAAAAATAATAAAAAAAATAAAATAAAGCAGGAAGCAATTAGAACTTATTTCACTGTGCCTTTCAGGATTGGCAGCAATGCTGATCATCTGGAGATCCTTCTGATTTCAGTGGACTTAGTAGGTGTAAATCCAATGTGGTACGAGAGCAAATTTCAAAGGATCGTTTCCAGCCTGTCATCCAAATCTAATCCCACGCTCCAACACTGGCGCGTTGACATGCAGTGCGCTCCAGACAGCACCAAACTTGCTACGGGATGTGCAGAGAAAAGATTTATTGCATGGAATGACTCCAGGATCCTTTAATTTTCTGCAGCTGTATTTGAATCTGCCTGCTCCAGGCAACTTCCAGGTTCTGGGTTCTTCATCTAACGATCCTGCAATGACGAGTGTGTTTTGGCAGGTCCTTGCATGCGAATACTCACAGGCAGAGGAAGATGCTGCCGTGACCATGAAGAGCTGAAGCCACCACAGTGCAGGACAGGGAAGTGCCACCTCCGTGCTCATGTGGTGGACGGCCGATATTTGCAGATCACTGCATTAGAGAATTTTGGAAAGTACCTTTTCCATTTGCTTCTAGAGGGTAGCCCCATCATCAGAAAGGTCAATATTACAATTTTTATAGCTGGGTTTTCCCTAATGCTAACGTTTGACCTATAAACACAGTTTGTTAATTTTATATGATTTAGTTGAACCACAGAAATCCCTGAGTGAATATGCTTTATGCAGTTTAAACCTCTTATATCGGTTTAGCTTACATCATTGCTTTCTTTTTACAAGCACAAGCTAAACTCCTATGACCAATTTCAGCCAGCACATGTAAATATTCACACAGAAGTTTATGCTGGTTTAACTAAATCAACTTCAATTTTAACACCACAATAAAGCCTCATGACCCTTTTAAACATTCTGGCAATGGCAAAAGAACTTTAGTGCAAATTAGGATCAAGTTCTTAAGTCTCGATTGAGTTTCATTAACATTAAACCAATTTAAAGGAACGTAAATTGGCATACTCCCCCTCCCCTCTTGCATGTTGCATGTCTGGTTTAGCTGAGTTTGCTGCTTGCTCTTCAGGGATTCAATCTTTCAGCAGCTTCATCTAAACAGCATTCCCTTTCCCAAGAGCTCAATAAAATCCTTCTCCATGGGGAGCAGGAATCAATAGGCTCTTCAGGGAAACAAAACAAAGAAGTGACCCTGAAATGAATTTTCTGCAGGGACATCTGACACATGTGAGGAGCCATCTGGCATTGAGTCTGCACCTAAAGCAATTTGATAGGGATGGTGAGGAAGTGAAGCTAGAAATACTGTAATTTATATTTGCAGACCTAATCCAACCATTAGTTCCTTTGAGTAGCAGCATGAGAGTGACATCCAGCCTATTTAAAACACCTTCTTTGACCAGCTCTGAGAACTGGCAAAATTAGCATTCATGTCTCTCTTTGTTACTGGTGACTCCTATAAAACACCAGCAGCCCTCCCCCATGGCAGCCCAGGAAGAGAAGGGAAGGAAATTAAGTCTAGTTAAAAAAAAAAAAGAGCTGTCAGCAGGAATCCTCCTCATTGGGCTGTTTAAAGACAAAGTTCCTTAGAGGTGGTCAAAAAAAAAAAAAGTACAGAAATGTTCTCATGTCCCCAGGCAGAGGATTGAAAAGTCAACCCAGCTTTGAATAGCTCCTTCCAAAGTAATTTTCAGTCATTCCAAAACTACAAAGTAACTACATTGCTTTCTCCTACCCAGGTGGTCTGTGGAACAGTAATATATAACAATTCATGGGATCCAAAGTTTGTGGCTAAAACAGTTGAAAAGCTTTGTATAAACATGCTTTTTGTGCGGAAACACCAGGCTACAGCTGATCTGTGCATGGGCTTTAAAGGGTAAGGTCTCTTCCCCTGCAGAGCAGTCAGCTGCAGTTTCAAAATTCAGTCTCATAAATGCAAAGATTGAACAAACCCAGAACTTCAGTTCAGCCATAAGTCACCATGATGTGGGGAGTAAAACTGGATGCATGATGGGAGAAGAAATGGTGCTGGACCCTTGGGTGTAAGGTCAAATACCATTATGGTCCCAGAATGTCCAAAAATCCCCAAATCTTTGTATTCCTCAAAGCACAACATCTTGTCCTGGCATGGCCCAGTACAGGTCATGCCCACCAGACCTGGGCAAAACTCAGATATTCAGGGCCTTCAGGTGGAGACATGAGTGGGTCCCCTTCCCATCTTGGACAGAAATTTCCTTGATTGCCTTTAGCAAACTGGGAACCACCGTGCCTCAGTTTTCACCATCTCTAAAAAAATGAGAGCACCTTTTAATACTCAGCTTATGTTTGTCAATATCTGTAGGTTGTTACAGAATGTATAGGCTGTCACAGAAGGTGAAATTCTGTTTAGAGATGCCTTTTAAGTGCTGGGAAACAAATGGGGTTTTGTGTGTGTTAGTTAATGAGTACTGTTGCTTGTTAAAAGCTTAACTTTCAGCCTCATTTTCTCCTTCCTTAACTTTGATTTTTAATAACAAGCAGGAACTTTATGTCCAATTCCTGGCAATTAGAGCACTTTTTGGTTGCATATAGTAATTCATTGTTTGATTTATGTGGTGGATGACCCCAAAGCTCTGCCTTTAGTTGTGTATAATTACAAAGGTATTTGCCAATTTTTCAATAGGTTTACCCAGCAAACTGGATAGAAATGCAAAAATGTAAAATCAAAGAATGTGCACAACAAAGTACAGGTTATCATATTTACTAATTAACTTCATCAACATTAATTCCTCGGCAGTCATGCAAGAGACTCTGTCACCTCCCTGTATCAAGATTACAGACCCAGACTTTCCCAAGCTAATAGAAGGCAGACTGTGCGTTTAAGGAATAACAACTATTATGGTAGGACAACCCGTGATTTTCATCACTGGCCAGCACAGTGTACGTGGTATGTACTTGGCCACATACAGGGATGAAAACTGTGAGCTTGACTCTGTGCAGAGATGAAGTGAGTAGTGCTAAAAAGGACAGTTTCTTCTCATTGCAGGTAGGGTGTAGCTAGCAGTGATCCACCTAGATCTATAGGGTAATGTATACATCATTCATCTTTTGTGTGAGTTGCTCTACGTGTTCTGTTCTGTATTATCATAAACCACTGTTGTCATAAGAAAGGAGATAGCAGTTGATAATGATCAACACATGTGCTTACCCAGATTTCTTTCTGTGGTGTAGAAACCTGATCTTATGGAGATGCTGGGCACGTTTTGGCTCAGCTGCACTAGACTTGTAGCAGGTGAAGCTATCTTGCTAACTTTAATGTTCTTTCCAGCATGGAGGAAGATGGAATAAAGATAAAATCATATGAATCAATAAAAAAGTTTCATCTGAGCTTCCAAACCTCAAAACTCTGGGTTCCTTTAAGCTTTAGATGAAGTTTAGGAAGGTGAGGCACATCCCAAATTATTGCATTTTGCTTATGCCAAGATCTTACAACAGCCATTGGACCCACTGAAATTTTGTAAAATATTTCTAACAAGTGATGTCATTGGTTCATCAGTATCTCTCTCTAAATGTAAAATTCTTTGTATACCACTTTCTCTTCAGATAGTGTGTTCTTGGGTCTGAATCCCCACATCAGAGTATGATATGAGTCAGACAGGACCAGCTCTAAGATTTTGAGGCTCTTCCTGAAAGGCCCTTGGGAAGAGGGTTTCCTCTGCAAACCTGGAACAGTTCTTGTTTCAGAGACCGGGCTAGCACTGAGCCATGAGGCACGGAGGTGACACTCCAATTTCTACTTGTTGCTTTCCCCATGACTTGAGCACAATGTTGGCCTAATTGTGACCATATGCCGAACTTATTAATAATGCGGTCCCATGAAATGAATAGTGTGTTTGACCTTCAGTGCCTCAGTTTCCCCAAGTGGATGAAAAATTACTGTCTCCCTCTTGGCTTGCAAACACTCATTACTATGATTACTGTTTCTAATGAAAGGCTTCACAGAAGAGCAAAGAGGGGAAATATTTAATTCTGCAAATGAGTCTTCATATACTTGTCTCCCAGTGACATACCCTATAGCTCTACTGGCCTTTCGTGTGCAAGAGTATCTAAAGGATTTAATGGGTCTGTTCCCAACACGCAAAACGATAACCTGAAAGACTGCACTCATGCAAATGTAGTTCTGCTGGTCATGGTCGTAGGTCAGGCACTTGTGCTGGCTTGCTCTTATCCCCACCAAAAATATTTTTTCAGTACTACTTATACCTGAGGGACCTATCCTGTATCTGTCAGTCAGCTTGATCTGGTTATTATCTTCACAGATTTTTTAATTTCTGGAGTGAAGTCAGCTGGAAGTGGGATGGGGGG
>JAOBAS010000072.1:1592804-1621820 GCA_025311575.1 Elanoides forficatus
GGGGGCGGCGAGGAAAGGTTCCCTCTGTGGAGCTTCACTGCTTCAAGTGTGTGGAGGGGGGGTCTGCCAGCATGCTCTGATGTCATTAAGAAGTTGAGTTGTGGGTCAAATCCGTCACCGAGGGAAGAAAAGGCAAGAGCTCGGCAGCTCGGTGCAGAGGACGATGCTGCGCCTGCAATGAGTCGCAACCGCAAAGCAGCAGCTGACGCAGCCGCTCGCCTCCCAAACACCCCACGGCTCTGCCTGTGCCCAGCGGTAGCTCTGCACCAGAGAACGGCCCAGGCAGAGACACAAGAACAGCTCAGCTGCCCTCGGTCCCTCACGCATGCCTATACAGTCCATGGGAACAATGTACACACTATACATTTAAATACGACTTGGTTGAATTATTTCGGAGTTAACAGAATAGCTTTATATACTTCTGGCAGGGCTTTCTGACGAGCGTCTGTAGACGTTTCAGCACACAATATGTGCCTTTAAAAGTAGCTGGGAGCGTTTCAGCTCTGGGTTTGGTCTTTGGTGACGCACTGTGTTTGGTTGATACAGTGCCTGTTGCTGGTGCACGAAGTGAGCAGAAACATTAAATTAGACAGGTCACTTCTGGATGGGTCTCACTTTTGCTCTCCCTTTGTGCAGTAATAAATCCTTCAAGTATGATTAAATTCTTTACTATGCAAATAGCCCAAAGAAACATCTTGCACCCCTTCATATGAAAAAAAATAATTAAACAGCACATGCTTTTTCTGCTGTAGAGTACAAAAGGATGCTGACTACATCCCAGGGAAAGGAGCCAGGCTGCTATAGTGGCCCTTTCTCCTAAAGGGTCCTATGATGGACGAAGCTTCTCATGCCTCTTCTCATTGGAATATAACTCAAACCAGGGATAAATAACACATGGTAGCCGTGCAGAACTTTGTCATCCCAACCCATGTGTCTTCCAAATGATGTGTCTCACCAAAGTATCTGAACTCTTGAGAATTACCAATAAATTTCACCTCAGTTCAGCAATATACAGTGGAATGAAATGGGAAGGAATGGAATGGAGGGGAATGTAATAGAGTGGAATAATACAGAGTGGAATAGAATAGAGTAGAATAGAATAGAGTAGAATAGAATAGAGTGGAATAGAATAGAGTAGAATAGAATAGAGTGTAATAGAATAGAATAGAATAGAATAGAATAGAATAGAATAGAATAGAGTACAATAGAATAGAATATTTCAGTTGGAAGGGACCTGCAACAAGCATCTAGTCCAACGGCAAATATGCAAGAGGCAATAAGAAATATCTTGACGCGTAGACAGGGAAGCTGAGTCAGCAGGAGAGTAAGTAATGTAAGGATCCTGGGTATGTGATGTATGTCTCTGCTCTGACTGCACATCTTCCATTTCCCTTACCCCTATCACGAAGTCACTGATCCTCTCGAGCCTTGATCTCCTGAGTAAGGGTTGCTCAGCCCCAGTGCCATCTCTGTGGAAGACACCTCTGTGAGGGCCATGGGACAGGCGATGCTTCTTCCAGAAGATTTTTCTGTTTTTTAAAATTTGGTCATGGTGCCTTATTCGTGCAATATTTCTTTCCAGCCACCTGGAAATGGGGGCATTTGTGTTCCCAAACTGTAAGGTACTCAGTGAGAGCACAGCCTTCCTCATCTATCAGCATAGCCTCCTCTGAGATCTCATTATTCAGAAGAAATAATGCCTCCAAGTGAATGCCCAGCTGGTGCACTTGCATCAAGGAATTCTGAGAAATTCTTTGGGTTTGGGTTTTTTCTGTTGTTGCTGTATAATCAGAGAGACACCTACATACATCTTCCTTCAGAAAAGCTGGAGCTTGGCTTGGGCTGATTCTGTGAGGTCTCGATGAAAAGCAGCGTCCTTGTATCTAGGGCACCTACAACAGTGCTTATCAAGGCCCAATCTTTTTTTTCAGTCTGCTTGATTCATTACATAATTAAGAGATTTATTAAGGAATGCGAGCTACAGTATCCATCCACTAGCTTGAATAATCAGCATGAGAAAAACAGATTTTAGTAAGCTTTATTTTTGTGGGCACTCAAGCTCTCTTCAGCAAGATCACGATATACCTTATAATTAAATGAGATGGATTTTTTCTTTGTGGTTTTCTTTTGCTGGCATTTTATAAAAATGTTTTGGTGACAGAATAATCTGTTCTGGAGATGTTTTCCTCTCCTTCTCCCTCTTCTCCCCACATTGTTCTTACCTAAAGGTGTAGCATGGAATATCTGAGAAGGACTGTTTTTCAGGAAGAGACTTCCAAGCACATCTCCTAAGAATAGTCTGCTCCAGTGTTTTTTAAGGCTGAGTTGAGCAACATGGGGTTTAAGGCATAAATATGGAGTAAATGGATATTATATTTCCTGTGTATATTTGGATGTTCAGATTTTCTGTCCTGAAGAGCAGTGAGTGATGAGAATAATTAGAACTAAGAGGCTGAAAGCTGAGAGATTGTGAAAAAAAACCCCAAACCAACAAACCCACAAACCAAAATAAGAAATCTTTACATCCATTTCTTGTGTGGAAATGTTTCCAGCCTCTATTTCGCTGCAGTGATCACTGAGCATGATGAAGGAAGGATATCTTTAAAAAACTGTTAAATTAGAAGGCTCATATTCTTAAATAAATGCTCAGCGTGGTGCCTCCAAGAGATTGTCAAGATATGAGCAGTAAATTGGGCGTATAATGCGACATTTTTGTTTTTACAGAAAAACTTACTGATTTCAGACAATTCCTTGTCATACAAGTCTAAAAGATAAGCATTATTTCTTAAAGTACTTTTTGTTGATCTCCTGAACCTACCTAATGCTAATTCTGTCAAAAATGGCAATCGGATATTTCTTCCAAATATAGGTGATTGAATTTAGAAAGATGCTGAATGACACTTGACGTTACCACCATATGGAGATTCTGTATTTTAACTTTTATGTTCCTCTTGACTTCAGTGAAAAGATGTAATAAAGAAATAATAATAATTTTGACTTCCATTTGATAGGATAATGAACCGCACTGAGATACTTAATTTCTATCAAATCACTATTAGTTTGCCTTTCCCTCTGCCTCCCTCTTGAGAGCTGCAGTATTTGTTTCAGCACCACCTGCGTTTCTTTCTACCAGATTAATTCCCAGGTTAATTATTTTTCCCATGGCATCCAGAAGAGGTGTGCGAGTCTTGTTAGTCAAAGTGCAAGAAGAGGTCAGACAAAGAATCCATCAGTTGTGCCTCTCAGGAAGCACTACAGCATCACAGGTCAATGTAATCTGTTTTCGAAACACCTTGACATTTTTAGATCTGAATTGTACTGAATTTTGCACTGAATTGCAGAATTTTGACCTGAGCAGCTATAGAAGAGTGATGTAAAAAGAGATGTATATTTTTTTAAAGATAAAGCTAAGTGCAAAATTGGATAAAATTTCTCCATCAAAATAGTCAGTTTAGAGTAATTTCCTCCCACAGCAGAAATTTCTCATCCAACTGTGTCCTAGTTTTGAGGTACACTTCAGTGTGAATGCCCAAGACTAAGAAATTCTAAGCTATTCTTTTGGCCCATTCACCAGAAATCATGCTTGTAGCCATGAGTTCATACACTGATTTCCAACTGCCAATGTGACTTGATTTCTGTGCACATTCTCATACCAGCCACTTGCACAAGGAACAGTGCAACAAAGTACAGAGCCACAAGGCAGTAGCTGTAGAGATTGTGTTAGTTTTGTATTTTCAGAAATTTAAATGAAGATTGACTTCTTGAGGACATGGGGTTTTTTCTGTCCATGATGATAAATGATATTTACCATCAGGCAGCTTTTTTGGTGAGTTTCCATGGAGCAACAGAGGTGATCATTTCATATAGAGAAAACACATACCAATTAAAAGAATGTGTCTGCTGCTGCCTGTATTCTGACACTAAGATATAAAAATGATGTGTATTGCACCATGAAGTTTAAAGGGTTTGTGCTTACACTGGACAAAACAGGGAAAATTTCAGTTGTGAACACAAGAGGAGAGCAGGGAGCCCGACACAGCCCTGGAGAGGTGGCAGTGAGAAGAGCTTTGTGCCAGGCATTGAGATGCACAGGGGGGGATGCCCTCTGCCATCTGGACCATGAGGGGCTGTTCAGCCTCTAACATTCCACCAATAACTCTCAGAGCCCACACCCCGAGGTATGGGAAGGCTGGTGATGAACTTGCAGCTCTGCTTGGCGTTCAGATGATCCAGGATGTTTCTTGCACCCTCCAGGTCCCTGAGTCTGAAATGGAGAGCCACCAAACCATGCAAGGGTTGGTAGGTGGCCATGGCCACTGCTGGGGAAACACCGCTGCGGGAGCTGAGACCTTCACAAAGGGCTCATTGCTCTCATTGACACACGTAGGAGTGCTGGTAACAGATCAAACCAATGATCCTGTTCTGCTGCATGTCTTAAGTCAAGCAATTCAAATAACTGATACAGGTAGCGCTGTGTTCCCTGTGTCTTTGAGGATGAAGCCTCCCTTAGTTCTGTTCAAGTGATGGCTATTGAATAAGGCAGTGGTAAAGTTTGCCTCCTCACCAGTCTTTTAAGCATTGCTTAAAAGAGATTGATATTTTTGGTAATAACTTTTGCATTGGAAATAATTTACCCTGACTTTGTACATTCATATATGTTCACAGATCAGCTGAACATGAGGTTTTTCTATATGAAAAAATAAAGGTCATTTTTGTTTAAATGGTGTTATTGAGGTCTCTGTTTACTTTCCCTGTCATCCACACATTGAATTAAAAAGATGAGAGTCCCATCAGCCAGGTGACTCTGTGCTGGCTGGTGTGAACAAGGACAAGTGGAGAGGCTGGGTCTTCCTCAGCTGCACTGAAATTCATATCTGCATAGAAAGCAATGTGAAGACAAACACAGCATGGGCCATTGACCGACAGCCTTGTGTAGAGCATTTCCATCATGAAAAGGAGAGTAGAAGAGATCTCAGGAAGCTGGTGGGCAACCAGTAATTCCTTTGAGACCTAGAGAGCTGCCATTGGAGAGTTTTCCTGTAAAAGCATCTCCAAATATGCTCTCCTGAATCCTGTTTCTAGAACGTCATCTAAGACTTAGGAGCAACACTTGAGAAATCTGCGTGTTTCCACAGGCCTAGAATTCATGCTAAAACAGTTTTTTCTTTTGAAACCAAATTAGGGTTTTTTCCGCAGGGCAACACATTGCGCTATACTTGACATAACATTACATTTTGGGCAGATCACATAAAATAAGGCAGACATTCTTCTAAGTGGTCATCAGTGATGCTTCACACGTTCTGCCCTATGGTTCACCAAGCGATTTTAGAAACAACAGTTTGTTCTCTATACTATCTAAAAAAAGTAAAATTAAATAATTGAGAGGACAGAGAAGAGCCTCACAATTGCATGGTCTTTCTCTAGCAGCTTGTCTATGCTGCCTATACCCAAATCACTCCGGAATTATTCTGGTCACAAGTTTTCTTCAGATATGCCATCCTTGGATAAACTAGAGTAACGCTTTCCAGTATATCTCCCCTTCTCCAAAATCTGTTGTGCATGTGATTTTACTACTCAGTAAATGAGTACTCAGTAGTAAATATAATGGGGAAAGTTTCCTGGTGCTTCTCACAGGTGAAGAGCACAGGTAGTTACTGCAGGGTAGCTGGTATCCTGGGAAGTTATGTTTTACACTACCCATCAGCAATTAACTTGCCTTGACTTTGGATTATTACAGTTTAGCTTAACCCATTGCGAAGAAGATTGAATAAAATGGGAAGAAGGCAAAAGATTAAGAAATTATCTGGGAGTAGTAGTTGTGTCTTTTTTCAAGTAAAGACACATATTTAGACCTCACATGCCACAAGGTGTGTTCCCCAGGCCCTGTTCCTGACCTCCAGAGGACCGGTACCTTGCTCATCCTCTGTAGTATCTGATGCGATGCTCTTCTTGTCTGCATGTGACTTGCAGTTACCAGCTGAATTAACTAGCCACACCAGTAAATATCGCTCTGAAATAAGGCTGTGACAAACGGGTTGAGGTCATAAGCGTTCCTGCATAAAATCATTTGAGAAAGCCTGTGTCCAGTGGAAGAAATTAGACTACTGGAAATGTATTCCTTGAAGTACTTAATTGTACAAACTTAGATAGATAAAGCAAAGCACATGATAGTGTAACAGCAAAAGCCTTGATTATGCCAGGTCTTCCATCCTGTTACTTATCATTATTAGTCTGTGCAGAATATTGTTTAACCTAAAATATTTTGCAAATCTTAAATAGCATGCACATATGAATGTGTCTCTGGCAGATGCCCATCTCATCACCGTGTATTAGAAGCAGGAAAGAAGAAAATGAGCTCAATGGCAATGGTTCGTGTTTGGACCTATCCTTCCTTTCCTTCTCATCAGTATTCTGATTACCCAGCCAAGAGGATGCATTTCCACGAGGCACTTTACGTTTATCAATATTAATTGTAACTGCACAGAGGAGAATGTAATCCCAGCATTAGCAGCTGTTTTCCACATCATTAGCTGTGCTATCAGTTCATGCTCAAAATGTCTAGCTGCACCTTGATCAGAGTGTGACTAATATTTGCTCTTTAGCAAGGCATCTGTTTTTAATGAAACTTTAAAGGCAATTAGTGACTCAGTGTGTCAGTGAATAGGCTTTGTACATCTGAAGAGGAGTTAAAATCTTGCCTATAGTGTAGTAAATGAAAAGAGTTTAATGGTCCCAGAACAGTCATCAATTACCTCTATTATCCCATGAATTATCTCTTGCAAATTTCTTTGCAAGTGTAGTGATCTGGTTCCTTAAAAACAAAGCTGAGAATGTTTTCCAGGCAGCAACATCTGCTTCAGGAATGAACTGGTCGGTGGCTTGTGGGAACATGCCTTTTTGCTGGGAGTTGCTTATCGCTGGGGCTGCCAACTGTTCCAGGTAGACACAACAGGATTAGGAGGGGATTAAGAACGTTGGTAGATCAGCATAACCTGCCTTTAACCTATGAAATTAAAATGTCAGAAAATTTTTTGGTGCCGTATGTGTCATTTTCACACAGATCAGTTTTGCCTTCTGCCCTGACTCTTCCTGTACAGGAACGTATGTTGCCAGTAGGGGAGATGGACATAAATGGACATCTGAGATCTTAGAATTAATTCAGGCCCCACCTTACGGCTAGATAAGTATCTTGCACTGCCCCTGTTGGCAGATTTAAACATTTCAGATGGAAATGAACCATTTCTAGAATACTAAAACCTTTCGTGCAAACTGAAAAGCTCTGGACTCTAATGATGTCTTTCCCATACACGCAGCTTCAGTGTGTGTATTGCAAGTATAGGAAATGAAACTGCATAGAAACATATTCATTTCCTTGCAAGATTCATTGCTGAGGAATTGGATATCTCATATGATTATGCCTTTTAAAGGAAACCTGTGATTAGGGCACATCTTAAAATACTGTTTTTCCTCTTTTCTTTCTTTTCTTTCTTTCTTTTCTTTCTTTTGTTTCTTTTCTTTCTTTCTTTCTTTCTTTCTTTCTTTCTTTCTTTCTTTCTTTCTTTAATTTGGTTAAAGAAAAAGGCTGATTATATGGCTGGAGTTGTTTTATTATTTAGTTTTTCCTTTTTCAACATAGAAGTACTAAAAACTCGAAGCCTCGTCGTCCCTTAGTTGCAGCAACATTGGGGAAGAATAAGGGGTAATTATTGTTAACACTTCAGCAGGAGACAGCAGAATTGTGTCTCTGACAAAGAAATCCTTTATGCAACACCGTTTGTCAGTGTACATTTTGAACAGATATTTCAGGAAAGGAAATCAGATACAAAGGTGAACTGGTAACTAGAAATCCTTTCTTTTCTAAGTCTTTTGACTCTCTTATCTCTTGCACCATCACAGTTGCGATGCTGCTGGAGGTAATACAGGAAATTATAGCCTAGAACAGCCTGTATTTCTAACGTTAAAAAGAAAACAGACAGATTCCCTTTAAAAAGAGAAGGGCACTGACCCCGTTATCCCAATTATCCTTTTTGTTCCCCCCAGAGTAGTTATGAATTGCTGCCAGCAGAAAATGGAGTGGATGTGAGTCTTGTGCTCTAACTGTCTAAAATGCAGAATTGCCACCAATTTCTATCTCTTCCTGGCTTGCCAATATGAAATCTGCAGAAGAAACCGTGGTTGTTGCACACGCAGGCAACAACCTGGCAGGTCTATTTGTTGTACTCCTGCTAGATAAGCTTTTGTTTTGATTTCCTGAGCCACAATACTCCTACATGAAGCCGGAGTGGTGTAAAAATTTGCCACTCAAAAGCTTGGAGGATGCCACGCACAACTGTGGGAACAGTTTCAATAATCTGCTTCAATATTAATTCAGCTGGGGTTATTGCCAAAGCATTTTAAACCAAGAACAGAGTTGCATGCAGTTTTCTTTGCCTGAAAACCAACTTTTAAAAAATTATTTTTGTTATGGCTAAGCTGTTACTCAGCCAGCTGCCCCCTAAAATATTAGCACTGTCAGAAGAGAGGGGAAGACACCAAGGCAGAAACAAGCAGCTGAGGGATAGAAAAGAACAGTATTTGCTGAGTCGGGTCCTGCTACCAGGAACAGGCAAGCGTGCCCCAGCCTGGAGACTTTCCACTAAAGCAGGCGAGGAGTGCTCTCTGCAGCCGTAACAGCCTGTACCTGCGCGGAGACACACAAGGACTGTACATGCCAAACTGTTCCTAGAATGATTGTCTAATGATAGTCCAATACATTGAATGAGTTATTAAAGCAGATTCAGTCCAGCTTTCTCCATCCTTTTAAACATTTTGAAATTGGAGTTATTAAGGTAGATTCAGTGTGCCTTTCTCCATCCTTTTAAAGGTTTTGAAATTGCATGTCTATTTACTACCCTTTTAAGGAACACCTGCATACCACCATGTGTAAGTTATTTCTAAATGGAAGGTACAAAATGAAAACATCATGAATCCATATTGAATATGGCACAGACATCAAAATATACAGCCAGAAGAGACCACTAAAACCAGGAAAAAAATCACACCAAAATATCATAAGAATAACAGAATAAGAATAATAAAATTAAAAATAAACACTGACATTTTGAGTCCTTGATTCAAAAAAGTTTCTCCATGCTTCAACCCAGCAATATATGAATAATCTCTTGGCACTGGGTCAGGAAAACATCTGAATTTGGGATTGCACTTAAGGTGATGCTGAAGTGTTACCCTGCACAGGGTGAGATTTAAGTGTGTGGATGGATGCTTCCCTGAATCGGGACCTGGAGTGATGCTGTAACTGTGTTTGGTGTCAGTCAGAAATGCATGAAGTTCTCAAAGCCCCAAGTTAAGAGGGTTTGTACTCTGCGAAGATGCCCAAAAGCAGTTTGTAAGGACAGACTTAAGTGGCCACCAGCGCGGGAATATTTCGGGGCTGCAGCAGCACAGCTCAGTGCAGCGTGTGGAGCCTGGGTCATCGTAAGCTCTGCCTAGTTATGATGTGTTTGACAAACTTATTAGTGTGGGAAGAGAGTGGTTCCCAATTATTTTAACAAAGTGTGTGTGTGTGTGTGTGTGTGTGTGTGTGCGTGTGTGTCCCCACCTCCACTTTGTATGCATTTGTGTTAAGTGTAAAGCTTTTCCACCTCCTAGCCAAGACTTGGATTTTTAATTCTTTTCTTATAGCTTTGACTTTCTATATGCTGAATTCAGCATGAAGATACTATTCCTGTAGGAAGATCCTCCCTTGAGCAATGACCGGGACATCAGGTTGTAGCTGGCCATCCTCACCCGGGCCAAGTGGGCATGGATGAAGTTGTAATTGAGAGGTGTTTTTCAACTCTAAAAAGCAAGATTGTAGGAAAAAGCACAGACACTTGTGTGTTAAGAGTTCAGAGCTGCGACTTGAGCTGCAGGTAAAGCTCTTGCCTTAGCTGGAAGGTGTCCATTGCTCCTGGAGGATCTGCTCAGCTGCAAGGCTGAGCCGTGCCACAGTGGTACCCTGACTGTGGGAAGAGCTGCAGGAGTCCCTGGGGGAGAGCAGCTGGGCATTTCCAGCCCAGGAGGTCCTGCTGGCTGATGCAATTGCTGGTGCAGGCTTGTGCTGTTCCCCGCCGGTCTCCTTGCCCTGCACAGCTCCCGGACCTCATCCCCATCCCAGCCACGGGAGATGATCTCATCCTGGCAGCCAGGCATTGCTCGGGGCAGTGCTGAGCTGTGCGCCTCAGTATACCTGGTCAGAAAGCGATGGGAAAAGTGGTCCGGAAAAATAACTGTATTCCTCTTCCCTCTTCACACTCGAGCTCAAGCAAAGATCAAGCCTTTAAGGTTTGGAATAAGCTGGTTAACTTTTTTTTCCTCTTTTTTTTTTTCAGGGGTGTGTGTGATGCTGAGCCCCAGACAGAAGTGATCTGCTGGAGCACCCCATGGGAGGCTGCTGTGTTTGGAGCTTGGTCTCCCGTGGCTCTGAAAAAGAAGCCTCCCATGCCTGCTCCCACCAGCTTTTCGGCTGGGCTCTCAGCCCCGCAGGTCTGCCTGGCAGCTCCAGCAATGGCTCTGCGGCAGCGTCGAGGAGCCCACGGGAGAAAGGCTCTCTGCTGCACCCCAGTCGCATCCCAAAAGTCATCATCCCCAAGTGCTAGACAGAAAGAGCCGGATGCCACTGTCTAAATGCTGTGTGAAAAATTAGTATTTCCCCCTCTCTGCTTTTCTTTCCTTCTTTGAAAGTCCTTTTCTTTCCTTCTTTTCTTTCCTTCTTTTATGCATCTCCTGACATCGCTTTTTCCACCCTCCTTACTTGTAACTATGAGGTCAAATAAAAAAAATTTCAAGTTAGAATTTCTTTTTAATCTAATCACATTCCTCCAGAAAAAAAAGAATATTATGAACTTAGAGATAAAACTGGCAGAGTTGATGACAGCCTTGGTTTTATAAGGTCCCTGCCATTACCGTGCCTCCATCCTGACAGAGAGCAAACCACAACATATTAACAGAGACCCTGTTCCAAATATTATTTGCAGGCAAATAACAGAGAGGAAAGTTGAAAAGTGACTTTGCTGAAGCCTCTCAGCAGCTCAACAAGAAGATGGAAAAAGAAGCCAAATATCCAGACACCCAGGCCCCTGCCTTCCCACTGCACCACAAGCAGATCACCACATTGCCCTTCATCAAAGAGACCTTTGGTTTTTATTTAGAAAAGAGAAGAGGCTAGCTGTCTCCCTGAGGTTTGCTTATGTTTTTTTTTTTCCCAAACTCTGCAGGGTGATAAACGTCTCCAGCTTCCTATTTCTGGAGTTCTTGTTGCAGTGGTGGACAATTGCTCTAAGATGTATCGAGATGCAGTTCTTATGTGGAGCTCTTCTCTTTGCCTTTAAAATAAGGATGAGCGAACAACCAGAAGAAAGATTATTTATTTGACTTCGCAAGGCATACATACACAGCGATTGTTTCTGAGTGCTTGTGTCTGCTTTCCCATTATTGAGCAGAGGTGTCAGAAAGCATTGGCAGAAAGCAGCCTGTGTGCTGTAGCTGACATCAGCACCAAAAAATCTGTGTACAGGAGAGTTGAAATGGGGGAATGGGGAAGTAAGTCTGCTGCTGTGGCAGGCAAAACCGTATCGGCTACAAAGTCTGGTGGCCACAAGTGGGACTCAAGTCATCTGCTGAGACCAGGGCTGGAAACCGAAGACAGAGAGCAATTATCTGCAGGACAAGACCACTGTGGGTCTGCTCCCTGGGTGGGGGCTGCTGAGTCATGCTCTGCCGAGGGAGGGTTTGCTGACTCATGGTTTACACAGTGCTTGTTCCTGCTGTGCCCCAGCAATTTAATTACATAGGGCTCTGCCTCCCTTTTTTTTTTTTTTTCCCCCCCTCCCACTTTTGCTCCAAAGTCTAGCAATCTTCCGGAAGCAAAACACTGAATATTGCACCAGCATCACATGGCCTTGTTGCATCTTTCCTGTAGGTTGTTTACCAAAGAATCGGCTGTGGAAAATTGCCAAAGGAAAGAACTGGGTCTTGTGTCACACTGGGCATTTGAAATGTTCAGCGAACACTGTGTGCAGCACAGCACAAGGTCAGCGAAGAGGCATTGGGGCTCATGCCTCTTCATTAGTGGGGGTGACTTTAAAGAGGGGAATTACTCTGTTTAATATGTAAATGGTTTCCAGCTTGGGGCTTCACAAAAGCAAACAAGTTCTCTAGCATCAGCCGTCCACGGTCAGAGTTACTGCATTAGAGAATCAGATGTGGTCTCCCCTTGCCCAGAGCACCAAGCAAGCGTCCAGGCTGCACCAAGGAAGGCTGCACCCTGTGCCTCGGCACTGCTGGAGGCAGGGAGGGCTGTGGGCGATCAGATTCACCTTGGCAACTGTAGCGTTGCAGCAAAACATATAACCCATCCAGAAAAGTGACCTTTAATTCCCAGGAGTCCTTCTCTCAACAAGCAGTACCCAATGGCCATGCGTGGAGGCAGTTCAAGCCCTTCTGTTTCACTACAGCAGGCAAACTGAAGTTTAGTTGTGCAAGCGTTGAAACAAAGTTAGTAGTACAGCACATAAAAAGGTGTTTCATGTTTTTAGTGATGCTCCAGCCACTTTGCATGGCTGTAGCAGTCAAATTTACTTAATATTTGTGAGTAAATGTGCATCATCTGATTTAGATTTGCAGGCAAGGCATTCATTTCTGAGATAGTGACCCACACGTGAAAGGTGCCTGCACCCTACCATCAGTCCCTGTAGCCAACCTGGACTAACCCTGTCTGAGCATTTAAGCTGTGCTGGTCCCTCAGACACCAATATTTATGAGCCCAGCCCATTTTTAAAACTCTTTTTTGAAAAGAGCTGGCTGGGTATCCCGCAACACTGCTGGTGGTTTGTAGGAGGTACATAACTAGCACCAGAAAATAAGTTCAAAGCTGTAACATGAATTGGTGGCAAATGGAAGAAAGCTGCAGCTGGAAGAGCTGAGGGGAAGAAGTGCTTTTCCACGTCTGCCAAGTGTGTTCATATTAAACTGACGCAGCAGGATAGCAAAGGAGGGGAAGAGGGAAGTCTAGGGCCAAATTCTCCTTTAAATTGAAGGATGCTGTCTTCTGCAACATCCCTGAGAGATCCTGGATGTGTCCTCTGGGGCTGGAGCTGGGAGGGCATGAGAAAAAACTGTAAATAGAGGACTCCTGGTTGCCTCCACTTCCATGGTAGCTCAGCAAAGCCTTGTCTGTGGCTCAGGTCACTCTGACTGTCCTTATCTGCACACTTGAAACCAACATGCCAGCATTTCCATCAAAAGACACACTCCTGCCCTCCCTCTTGCCCTGCAGTCAACCAGGCAAAGGGACTGATCAAGCAGAAAACAAACCAGAAAAAGGGTCTATTTTAACCTGTACCAGTTCTTTGTGTGGTTTGCTCGATGGCCACAGCAATCCTGGTGTCAGTGCAGGAGCTATGGAATGGGGGACCAGGCAGCAGAATTTCTTTATGCAGCAATGCTAGCTCATGCAAAATGTAAGCGTATGTGGCATTGCAGCTGAAGACCCCTGGTCTGCAGATAAAACCAGGAGAGCTTGAGCCTTCTTCGTGCCTCCTGCAGGCTGGTGCACGTTGGCAGCTGGCCCCATCCAACAGACACCCCATGGATGGGGACACGGACCCCCCCACATGGTCCCTCACCATGTCTCTGACAGTTGACCTGCAATTGCACCTGTCAACTAAAGAGTGCCAACAAATATTTCCATGTGCTGGAGCTCGGTGGCCAACACCGTGAAGCTGCTCGAGCTGCCACTGCCCATGGCAAACGGCTGCCCCCAGGCAGGTCCAGAGCATCCTGGCTGGTCCCGTTCCCAGCATGGGGTGTCAGCCTGTTTCGGGAACAACGAGGGCAGCTGTTCTGCTCCAGCCAGTGTCATGGGCTGGGAACTGACCTGCGGGGTTTTATTGTGTAAGTATGGATATCTTCAGATCTGGTTCCTTTGCCGCTTTAGCTTTTTTCCTACTGCTTGCCAGGCAGGTATTTTTAAACACTTACTGGTAATTCCAGCTCTTTGGAAATCATCTCTTCAGAAATCATGTCTTCTTCTATCATGTATCTAAAATCCTCTACTTCTCTGATCTGATAATTTCAGTAAAAACTTCAAAAAATAAAGCAGTAATCAAAACTTGCCTACTTGCAGACCATAGCCCCCACCCATAATACATCTTTATCAAATGTAGAACAGCTGGCCCAAGATAAGAGGTGCTTTCTCCTTTTAAAACCACAACCAGTCTGATATAACCAGAATCATAATTCGCACAGGGACTCCACAAAGATACTCGTTTGACCTTTTTCCAGCTTCCCATGTTATCAACAGCATGCACCTCTGCAGCACAGCATTTTCATTCCCATCTCCTTGAGACAATGGGTATTCACCAACTGCTCCATCAGCGGCTGTCAGATCATGCCAGTACATCAGAATAATGATAGGCAATGGGGAGAAAAAGTCGTTGGGTAATGCTAGACAATCCTATTGCTGGCAGGGAGTTGGTTATATGACGTTTAGAGGAGTATCTCCAGAAATAAGTGCTTACAGGCAGATTTGTTTTCCAAAGGAAAATAAGCACTTGCCTTTAGCAAACAGAACTGCAACTTCTCCTTTTCAGGAGCTTTGTCCTTGCCTGGATGCTCTGCATCTGAGGCTTCCCCTGCTGACTGTAAGTGCAGGGACACACAAAACATTTTGGCATCAGACCCTGTCCTTCGCAGCAGAAAAGTGGCACCTGAACAGTGAAATTCAGGCTTTCATCCGTATATACTTGGAAATTTTCTGTTTGAAGGAGTCAGTATTTCATTTCTGTACCAGCCCTGGATTTTGCATTTTTGTGAGCTGATTAAAGCTAACATTAACGTGGCTCAGTGTGCCTTGGCTTCTCTGTTAGCAACTACAGCTTTGATGCTTTAGTATAGATAGCGGGTCACTAAATTAGACTAATTGCTTGATTATTAAAGCAAACATCCTTAAAGTAAAAGCTGCCAAGGATTTAACTTTGTTCTGAGTTTGCTTAAGATCTTTCTGTTTGAATATACTTTGCTCTGCTAAAAGCAAGGTATGTTTGCCAGCAGCTGAGGTTAGGGAACACCATTTGTTCTTTCTATTAGTTTTGTGCATTGGTGTCTGTTTTCATAAACCATAAATGGCAGGTAGTCTCCAGCTGATTACTATTATTGAGCATTTGTACATGAAAACTTCCTAAGCTATGCAGCATATGCTGCAGTCTGACAAAACCCTTCTGAAAGGCAGCATCTTCTCTACTGAATGTCTCAACCACAGGGACCAGGAAAAAATTGCCATTATGTTAAGCCCAAAACAATTTATTCCACAGACAGAGCTTTTGAAGCAGTTGGGTCACTTAAGGCTAAGTGCTACATTCCCTAAGCAAGATTAACTTTCACTAATTTCAAATCAGTATTAAGCATCACATGGGTTTTTTGTTCAAAGATGATACAATTTTTTGCACATTTTTGCCTTTGTTAGGACTTTCATTAGCCAAACTGGTCACGCTAACCTCCCCCAAACTGAGCCATGCATGAAGCAGTTTGTCCCCTTCCTGTTATGAAATATCAGCTGTTGCAGCACTCGTTCTTTAGCTGCCTGGTTTTTCCATGACATGTAAAGCAAATGCTGATACCTTTGAGTATGCATACAATTTCTTCCCTATGTGCTGAACAAACAGTGCTGTTATGGATCCAGGAGTTAGAGTGCTGAGCTGCTTTATTTCTCTTCCACACGCCTCAAGTTAGGGAGTACAGTGGACACAAGTAATCCTTTAAATACCAGTTTAAGATGACATAGGCATGATGTCATTATAGGCATAATGAAGAAAAAACAGCAACATGAGAAACTTTGAAGCAAACTCCCAGCTGAACAGAAATATCTACACCTTATATGCAGAGCATATTAAGCTATAAATGGCCAGTCCTTTAACAGGCACAGCAGGAGATACCCCTTTTACCCCCTTTTCCCATCCAGTCCACAGACTTAGTTTTGTGAATGGTAGGCTTTGCTCTCTGCGGGTGCTGCAGCTTCTGGATGGGTGCAAATACTCCCAGAGCCTATCCTGCTTCACACCAGCCAGCTGTAGATGCACTGCACCTTTCCCAAACACAGAAAATCCAGTATATCAGAAAGTCCTCCACAGGAGGGTGGGTCTGCAGCTTGGCTTTCTCATGTTTCACAGCTGATTTTTTACCTGACAATTATTTGAAGTTTCAGCTCTCACTGGTCGGATTTCTAGCAACTCTGGACATCTTCAGTACTTAATTTCTTTGCACCAAATTCTCCCAAAAGAGGGAGATAGAGATTGGAAAATGCTTTTAAAATGTATTGCACGAATGAGTCACCCTGTTGTTCAAGCATCGTAGCCTGAGCCAGGTAGCCACATATTCCGTATGGGATGGTGACATCTTTGTGTAATGACAGGCAACTGGAAGGGTGGGGGGACCCTGCCGGAGTATGTGAGCAGATTGTACAGGCTCTTTGGAATTAACCTGTGCTGGATCTTGGTAGAGTTATTTCTGTTTAGTGAGTGGTAACTGATACGCTCAATCAAAAGCAGTCTGATTGCATGTGATATAGAAGATATTCCTGAAATTAGCCAGGTAACCTCCCTCTACTCGTGCAGGGAGGCACAGCTGGCTGAGCCTGGGGAAACACGCCGTTATGCTACCAGAGCTGTACTGGCGAACACGTGCTGGCTAGTGAAACCATCCTTCTTTTCTCGGTTAGTGCTGGTGTTGGAGGGAGACAGTGTTTTGGCTGTGCTCTTGTGTAAATCGCCGTCTGTTCCCAGGCTTTGGCAGCCTGTGAGGGGTGGCACAAACCAGCTCTACGTGTGCTGCGAGTCTTCTGCTCCGGTGACGGCATCGTGCCCCAGGACGTGCTGCTGTGCGGACTGAGGAGGGATGTGAAGGTGGCCATGCTGGCTCTGAGGAGCCGTCTGGCCACCGTGCCACGGGCACTGCCCATTTGCCTTCCCCTTCTCCGTCGGGACACCCTGGACTGCCCCTGAGCTGAGGCTTCGTGATGGGCAGCAAAGAGGAAAAGAAGAAAAGCCTCAGTACTGCTTGTTGCTTAGAATCATAGAATCATACTTTAGGTTGGAAAAGACCTTCAAGATAAGGCTTCTTGTAGCGGGTCACGCCGTGGTGCGTTTCAACGCAAGGCACGAAGCAATGGGAATGAGAAAAGTTCCTAAGCCCCAAGTTGAGGAGTGGCAATTCCTGCCTATCGAATCTAGTGAAAATCCATTACGAACTGATGCTGAAAGTGCTTCTGTAAAAGGCTGGGACAGTCTCTTGTGCTCTACAACTCGCCTACCCAAACGGGGTCTGTGGTTGCACTGGCACCGTGCTGCGGCAGCACTGCTCGAGGTCCGTGTCGGCACATCTCCCGCGGGACGGACAGACTGCCACCCATCGCAGCCGTCACCCCTGAGAGCACTCCTCCTCCCCAGTCCAGCTACCCAAGCTGCCCGTTTGCAGCAGAATATGCCTCTCTTTAAGTACCTACAAGAATTTTGAGGAGCTTCGAGGTAATTTTTGCCTCAGGAATGAATAAATAAATGATGGCATTTAACATAATTAATGTGGCCTGAAGCCAATGCAAATGTTAGAAGGGAGCTGTAAGCCCATAAAGCCACAAAATGCAAATGTGCGAGCCACTCTGCTTCACCGTCATTGCAAACTCTGCTGCACATTGGCCTCTGCCAGTTTCTGGCAGCTTTCCTTTTTGGAAAGAGCTATGCTATGCTTCATTCATTTAAAAAAAACATTCAACTTGACAGCAGCATGAGCAGACACCTAGGTATGTACACATGCAAGGCACATGTGTACCTCCTAGTGCAATGTGCATATACCTCGAAGCACAGCACTCTGTTGCTCCCTGCAAACTTTAACTGGTGTTCTCCTAGCAAAAGATAAAATACAGTTCTTTCCCCAGGTCTGTGTTTTCTGATGATACGGGTTATCTGCATGATAATTTTCTAAGAACAGTGTCTATAAACTGATGAAAAGTCCCTGAGAGTCAGATTTGTAGTAATACTGATGTACCTTTATTTAAACTACTTTGTCTATTTAATAATGTATTTCTGCCAAAATTTACTTTTCCAATCAACTTTTTATTTATTATTAGCACTATACTTACTTAGGCATTACCAACTGAGGAATGGATGACATTTTAAAGTATTAATATTAGAATGTGTTTAATAACCCTTTTTTTTTTTCAATAAATACCCAGAAGATCTATTTGGAGTTTAGGCTGCAATTTCAGGCAATCCAAGTCAATAGCAAGGGATGCAAATGACAACTTGTCTTAATGATTTAATAGTTAATTTTTATTCCCACTTCAATAATTGGATGGCTTAAGTCCCCAGGTGGTTTATTTCATTACCTGCGATCATGCAGGAGCTAACCTGTAGTACAGGTGTCTGCCAGACATGTTACCCAAGCGCAAGGGGTCTGAAAAATCAGAGGTGTGCAAAGGCAAATGCAATCCTCCACAAGGCAGAGAGCATCTCCTGCCTCTGAAAGATGAACTCACATTTTGCACGGGACAAAAACGACTTGTTTAATTATGAAAACAACGTATTGGGATCACTCCCTGAAGAATACAGTCTGTAACCAGCATGAAATTCTGATAAATAGGGAATAAAGGGATATGGATTGTGAATTATTTTAGTCTGATATTTCTCTGGGTATTTTGGGTCTTGTCTCACTTGGATTTAGCCCAAAACTATAACCATAGTGGAAGAAATAGGTAACATTGGGAGAAAAAATTTTTAATGCACAAAAGCATGAATTATTTGGGAATGATGACACTGTTTTTTTAAACAACTATGCCACCTTCCAGCAGTTTTTGAAGAAAACTTGGGGATTTTTATTCTTTCTTACTGTATAACCTTGTGTAAGAATAGTATTTAGCAGGCTAAGGGCACTTTAGTACAATTTTAATGCTATAGCAACCATAACAAAAACAATTATTTCCTGGGGGCTGCTGCAGTTCAAGGACTGATCCTTCATGGCACCCAAAGTTAAAATTCAGTGTCAGAGTACCTCTTCAACACACTCTATTTACATGAACAGTGAAGGTAATGAATTATACAATGATATATCTGTCAACCTTTAAATGAGTGAATTCATCTTTTCAATGAAATATCACTTGTATCAGAGAAATACTAGCAAACATGGTTAGCGAAAACCTTGATAAGTCTCCCAAACTTGGGTTCCCAGCAGGATGCCTCTCCTGGGACTGCTGTGGACATGGTGCTCTGAAGATAAGGACAGGAAAGGTGCATGTTTTCCAAACCTGCAACCATCCTCATTGATTTTGTGAAAAGTCTCTTCATATGGTCTATATCCTTCTTGCATTTGCTGCCTGAAATATGGCAGTTCAGTCCCAATGAGACCAAATAATCACTTCATATGTTACAGAAAACACATCTATTCATGCATTCCACTGTAAAGGCATGATTGTCATTCCCATACATCTCACATCACCTTATTTATTCTACCAAAAATCAAGAAAGCCTCAGCAACAATAGCATCTGAATATCATTCAATATCATCTATTCAGGAGTCAACAGTGGATGCTGTCCATACAGTTACCATACCCTACCTTCTACAGCAATGGCAGCTTCAGCAAAGTGTGTTGTGAGAGATCCAACAGCCAGGAGGGACCTGGGAATTTCTGGAAGGATTGTAGGTTCAGCCATGGGAACCGTAGTGAAAAAAGCTGCCTATGGAGATGACATGCATGGTGCACAAAGGGCATGAACGCTCTGCTCTCACAGGGACAACCACTCGTCAGAGTTAATTCCAAAGTGTGAAAATTAATACTCTCTTGCACGATGCTAAACATGTTTCCAACCTTTTCCTGGACTGCTCTCTTTTTTATTTGGTGTAATACTTATATCTGACAATGCTGCAGACACAGGAAGAAAATAAAATACAAGTATTTCTCAAAAATGGAACACAAGTTTCTGAGAAGACAGATCTTGCAAAGCTTCTCCATCTTCATTTTAATAGTAAGTAATTGGAAAAAAATGGTAGATATACTCAGAATGAAACAAATCACAAAGCGGGAGTAAACTAGACAGGCAAAAACATCTTTACTCAGTAATTGCAGAAGCAGGATGGTCTTTGTCCTCAGACACACTCAGCATATAATATGCTACATATTTCAGTGTGGAAATTAATTCAAAAGCTATTCTTTGAGAAATGACTGATTAAAAACTGGGCAGACAGGATAGGGAATAGAAAAATGTATGAAATGTCAAAGAAAAAGCAAATAAGGTCATCTTCTTTATGTTTTCCTGTATTTCATAACCTACAGGTTTTCAAATAAATTGCAAAGAAAAAAATGGTTTACAGTGCCAGAAGTAAACACCTTTTAAAGCAATCAACAAATAAACTATGAAGCTCATTACCACAAGATATCAATCAAGAAAAAACCTGCAAGAAGGAGGAAAATATTATATATGTAATATTACATTAGCACTTATATTAGGATAAAAATGTGCAGATCGTACAAATCCTGAAGATTCAAGGCAGAAGACCTGATTTGCCCAAGGCTAGTCACATCCTTCTGCTGCTGGGTTTCCACCCTGCTGCGCAAATCATGGGTTGCTGTTTTCTGTCAGAAACAAAGATGCCTCACTAAATGGGTGAGCCCGCCTGAATTGCAGCCATTATACATCTGCTTTTATGGGGGAGACAATGGGAAAATTTTTTTACAAGGTTTTTTAGCACAGTTTGGCTTCAACAGCGATGTCAGAATTAGGCCCATTTAGATTTTTTAGTGCAAAGTACAGAAAAGAAACAGAAAACAAGGCTTTCAAACCAATTATAACAGGCCTTACATATTCCCATCCAGCCAAATATTTCACAAGCATTTTCTATGAGTGCACAGTAACTGTAGCAAAACTTCCTTGTCATTTTGCGTATATCAAGAAATTGTGACCTGCATCTTCATTTCAGTTATGTTTAGTTGCAGCCCCTTGATGTTAGTATCAGTCTTAGACACTTCTACATATTCTGAAAATAAAAGGAATAAAATGTACCCCAAAAACTTGTAAGTTAGAATTTTTTTTAAAATCCGACTCAAATATGATCACAAGATGACAGTAAGCAGTGGTATTAGCAACCCACTGGTTATGCAAAGCTTTGAAAATTAAGTAGTTTATTTAGAATATATTACAAAAACTTCTTAGAGTAAAACTTCTTGTGTACAGAAATGCTGGGTTTGAATATTTGTTTATTTTTCCAGTGTGATTACTTTAACTTTCAAAGCTGTCATATGAACTAGATGTTTAAGTGGCCCGTTGATAAAACACCCACTCAGTAAAGGCTGCCACAGAGCTTACATGGATCTTTCCATATTTTTGCACTGAACTACCTAATGAAAAGTCTTCACATCTTTTGGGTTTTATCTTCACAACCGTAGATGCCATTTATTTTGCTTAGATGAATAATGCATTACAACTTTCATCTCATGTCCTTTAGTTCAGCATATGTCAGAGCAATTTACAAGCTGATGTACAGAATCTGCAAATATGCACAAGTTTAACGTCATGTGTGAGGGAAGTCAGGCAAAAGCTCATGCTGCGTAGATATGTGTAGGGGTGTCATATCCAACAGCTTAAGTAGTGTGCTAGCAGACAAAATAAAGATAACATTTTAGGTAGCCAGCAATAGCTCAGCTCCTCCATGCCTGTACATCTATTTTTCTACAAACAAGTGAAAAAAAAAACATTAAAAAAAGTCTAGCAAGCATTTCTTTGTGTTACCTCTCCCTAATCCTACTCTTTTTCTTCTTAAACCTGCTGCATCATGCCGGAGCTGCAGGGCTGTGTTTTTGCAGTTGTTCAGTGAAGTGGTGGCACATGCTGGGTGTTGCCTGAGTGAAGATACTCCTTTTTTTGGGTCTTCTCTAGCATCCTGAGATGAGCAAAAGGGTTGTGGCTTCACTTGTCACCCAAGCAAGGCAGCTCCCTTGTTTCCCTGTCAACTCACTCGGACGAGATGCTGCTTGTGGAGATCATGAACTATGCGGTGCTTATTTTGGCAGGGACTGCTGGGCATGGCCCAGGCAACCCCTGCTCAGGGCAGGATCACCTCCAGCAGGTTGCTCAGGGCTGTGTCCATCACAGTTTGAATGTCTCCAAAGATGGAGATGCCCCAACCTGCCCGGAGCTGACCCTGAGCCCATCAGTGACCAGAGCACTGGGTAAGCCAGGGCGATGCCCACCACAAATATTTAGGCTTTTCTTACTGCTAGCGAGTCCCAGGAGAGCTGGCAGCAGGGGTTCCTCTGTCTTGGCAGGAATATGGTTATTTGGAGGTGGATATGGCAGCTACCAGGCAATTTGAAGACTGCTGCCTGACAGGGTACGAAAAACCGTGGCTGTCCTCATTGAGCTCTAAAGACAGGGACGTAAGCCTGCAAGGTACCTGGAGTGATCCTTCCTCCCCTGGAGAACCCTCTGTGGTTTTATGTTCTGCATCTCAAGGAAATCGTGGGCCAGCTGAAGAGGTCCCACAATAAAACCCCAAGCCTCATCAGAAATACAGAAAACATGACTTAGAAGGAAAGGCTGGAAGAAATGGGACTGTCTAGCCTGGAGAAAAGAGAAGAGAGAAACGGTCAAAAGCTTCCAAACCTTCCAAGACTGTTGCAAAGGAGAAGAGGGCAATGAGACTTGTCTGTCTGTGGTGGGCAGGGTAAGAAGCATTGGATTTAGGGTGCAGGGGGATTCGGGTTAAACGTTAGGAACAGCTTTCTAGCCGCCAGGCGTGCTGCGAAACTTTACTCAACAGCAGGTCAGACAGGACCAACTTCTTTGGCTGCACCCACCAGCCAGGGGAAAGCTGGACCGGTGGGTCCCCTCCAGCCTGGGTGCTCTCTCATGTCCCCACACGGGTAGGGTCCCTGCTGTAGGAGGAAATCTGGCCGGTCGTTCTTCACCCAGGACGCCTCATACTGCATTAATGAGGGCACGTGGAGGTACCCACCAGATGTGCGGCTCCCTGTCACAGCCACGACTGTGCTGGCGGAGGGCTCTGCAAGGCTGTCCCGTCCCTACGCACGCTGCCAGGGCAAACCTGGTGTGCCATCCCTGCGGTCACAGCAGCTCCTCTGGCACGAGCATAGCTCTGGCTCATCCTTAACTCGCTCCTGTCTGCGAGGAACTGCACCTTCGCTGGCACTCACAAGTAAAGCCTTGGCCCCAACCTCTTTTCCTGCATTATCTATCAATATTGCAGTCGGTGAGGGGTGATGGGCTTTTCTGATTTTGCCGAATTTGTTTAAAGCAGGGAAGTAATTTTTCAGTTGCTCAGCATGATTTTAATTTCTGTTTGGAATAGTCCTGAATGAATTTTCTCAAATTAGGGATTAACCTGTTTTAACTGTTGCAGAAGATGCTTTAGCACTGCTCACGTGGTGACTTCTTTAGGAAACTATTGCTCTAATGCATTATCTGTCAAATGCAGTGTGGTATAGATTAAAAGCAAGTAAGGAGGATGACTAATGTTTCTTTTAAGACCATTATGTTCTATTATCACTCTATAAAAGCAAAGTGAGTAGAAGAAAGCATATGAGAAAATTAACTTTTTTCTCTGCACGTTTTACTGAAGAGTCAGTGAAATACAGTAACTCAGAACTCAAAACTGTTTTCCAGTTTTCTATGAGGTTTCACTTTTTATTAGCTATATGTAAGTCTATTCATACATACACAGTGTCCTAAAAAACAACCACCAAAGAACACCACAAAAATGAAAACTCATTGTATTCCCTTTCTATCAGCCAACAATCTAGATAAATGCCAAGCAGGCATACCGAAGGAGAAGGGGAATGTTCTAACACAGCTTGACTACCATTGTAAATGGGTGCAGGTGTACTTCAGAAATCAGAACAAAGAATCTTCTGCCATCTGTTGCATATGCAAAAAAAAAAAAAAAAAAAGGCAAAAAAAAGAAAAAGGAATTTAGATCAGTATATCGTGAAAAATTATGTGCACATTGCTGTTATCCCAGGTAGTTAAAAATATATTGAACTGAATGCACATTCATAAGGAATTTATAAGCCTAACGGGGATCTGACTTTGCATACTTGAATTTCCACATATAAATTCTCATGTATTAGAGTTTTGTAAACTATCTTTTGAGCATACACCTGACTTAATTAACTTGTTAAAATTCACCTGCACAGAAAAATAGTGCATAAGTACATTTCATTGCATTCCATCTATTTTGTGCAAAGATGCACACTTCCGTACATAAGACTACGCTAACAAGTAGATTGGTGCCTGACATTACACAATTCTGACAGTGCAATGTGGTTATTAAAATGCTATTTATGAAGAAGACATTTTGAATTGTGTGTGCAGTATCAGTATTTTGCGCTCTTGCTTGGGAAGGAATAGGGAATTTATTCCAACAGAGTCCAAGTAGCTTGATCCATCCCAGGAACAATCCCAGACTTTTTCTCTGATTTTCAGCCCAGCTATGGGTATGAAGTGCATTTGGCTGCTCACTCCCTATCATTCATGGGTAATCGTGTTTCAAACTCCTCAGGGAACATCCAGTCCTCTTTAAGGAGAAGTGGGATTATTGTTATTCAGAGACTTCAAAAGGAAGAAAAAAAAGAATGTTACAGATTGTTAGGGCTCAGAGAATAACTCTTTTCTCTCCAGAAAAGAAAGCCCCCTGACACCTGCTAGCTTGCTTTTGCCTCAAGGCAATAAAGGGAAATGGATGTTTGCTGGTGTGCTAGCAGTGATGTTGGTATATGTGTACAGTATTAATATGTACATTCAAAGTACATAATGCTGCGAAGTGCTTTAAAGCAATCTGTAAAGGGAGTATACTCAATCCATAGTTATAATGCACAAAATTAAACAACGCCTTGTGTCACGAAATAGACGTTAAACAGCATATGGACGACGCTCCGTTGAAGGGGTGATTTGTTCCGTAACTGGCTTTGCACGAATCCTGCATCGTCTCTGGGGCACTTGTGGGTGCCGTTGCAGGGGCAGGGTGGGGGACGCAGCCCCTGTCCGACCCACTCGGCTCTCCGGGATGTCCACACTCTCCCCACGGGCTGCAGCTTTGCCACCCTCAGTCTTCTATACCCAACTCGATCTTGTTAATCCCTTGCAGTATCAAATTATAAAGCAGCGAGGAGTATTTTAGCCCCCCCTTATTGGAGTTTAAAAGAGACCGCAAATATTGTATAGATGCATTGTGCCACTAAAACCACAGGTGCCAACAACCTCCTTAACCATAATAGTATGTTGGATTCTGATGGCACAGAAAAATAAAATGGGAGCGTGTCAGCATACATGAAAAAGAGGAAAAATCTAGAGGAAAAATATTTAATGTAATTTTCTCTCTCAAGCAGATTTTTATACCATCTGTAGGCAGCAGAGTTCTGGATGCGATCACAAAACTTCACAAATGGAGAGAAACACATTCATACAGTGTAACTGCAAATTTTTTGCAACCGTGCATTCAGCATGGTTAAAAGAAACAAGTTCACTTACTCATGGGCAAACTCACTGCCAACTTCAGATCACAGGACTAAAAAAGCCGGAGATATGGCCCCATTCAAATCTCACCACAGTCAAGGGGAATTTTTAGTGGTCAGCATAGCCTGCCTGCTGAAGTTTGTGAGTTGCCTTGTCAACGTCTGTGCAATTTCCTGGAACTTGGCTGAACAGTTCTGTAGATGAGCTGTAGGCTGGACTTACTCACACACACATGGCCACTCATGCCATGCAGTCTTGAAAGCAATTTACCAGAATTTTAATAGGAGTGTTGCCATATCTAGCTCACTAATAGCATGTGATATTAAGCACTATTTCTGCTACAGTAGCCCAAATACATGGAACTTTACAGTGATTATCCCAGTGAGGACCACAATACCATTAAACCCTTGCCCCAAATAATTAACGGTAAAACCCCCATATTAATATAAGCATTATTTCTAAAAGAACTGTAAAGAACATGTTTACCTTCAGCTGTATTTGAAAACATCTCTCTTTCATTTTGCATGGTTTGATTCATGTATGCCATGAGTGAAGCAGTAAAAATCATTTCACTTCTGAGCTTTCAGAAATAAAGTTCTTTTTTCCTGGAGGTGCTTGGGGGGTTGTGTTGTCACATCACCTCTGCCACAGAGAATTACTTCTAGGAAATGGGTGAGGGAGAAATGTTTTCTTGGAAACTGTATAGACTAACTTGATTTTACATACCTGCTGGAGTTCATGACCTTTTAGAGCGAAGAGGAGGACTCAGGTTAGCAGAACTCTGTTGACATCCAAAGCATACCAGCAGCTCACCCAAGCACCCAAGTTGGTTTCAAGCTAGCTGGTTTGGGGCAGGGCACATCCCCCATGGGTGGACTGCCCAGCTATTTCCATAAGACCCAAGGTCCTCCAGCTCATGGTGAGGAGTGGGCTTGTGGTGAACAGTGGGCTTGTGGTGAGGGGTGGGCTCAGCAGCCAATGTCCTGACCTGAGTCAGCTGTTTCACTGGAAGTCTGAGCATGCCCACAGCTGCATTCTTGGCTACCATCAATGCTGGGGTTTTTCCCAATTTTAATTAGAATTTTCATTATTATTATTTTCAATAACTTTTACTCCAAATCTGCAAAAAATTGTTGCCAGAATTGCAAATTGAAAGCAACAAAAAAATGATGCCTATGTTGGGTTGCACGTGGACGAGTAGCATTCCTCAGGCGTCGGTATTGGGACCGGCACTGTTTAACATCTTTGTTGGCTATATGGATGGTGGCATGGAGTGTACCCTCAGCAAGTTTGCCAATGACACGAGGCTGTGTGGAGCAGTTGACATGCTGGAGGGAAGGGATGTCATCCAGAGGGACCTGGACAGGCTTGAGCGGTGGGCCTGTGCAAACCTCATGAAGTTCAACAAGGCCAAGTGCAAGGTCCTGCACATGGGTCAGGGTAATCCCAAGCACAAATACAGGCTGGGCAATGAGTGGATTGAGAGCAGCCCCGAGGAGAAGGACTTGGGGGTGTTGGTTGACGAGAAGCTCAACATGACCTGGCAATGTGCGCTTGCAGCCCAGAAAGCCAATCTCACCCTGGGCTCCATCAAAAGAAGCATGGCCAGCAGCTCGAGGGAGTCAGTTCTGCCCCTCTACTTGACTCTGGTGAGACCCCGCTGTCATGGATGACTGATTTAGATCACCTAAAGAATCACTGTCAAAGGTATTAGCAAAAGTGATTTTTAATGTGAATTTGTAAAAGTGCGACTTAACAAGGTTCAATGGCAAGGTTCATTCTATTATGTACTACATGGAAGAAACATACATAGGAAAATCGAGTTAGAATCAGTTTAGAATGATTTACATAGAGACTGGAAATGCAAAAGGGTAAGGAAGACCCTCCCATTGATCCACAACGTTCAGAGTGTGGAGCCCCTTTCTTTCTAAACTCCTTCTCAGAGAGGAGTCTAGGTGCGGCTGGATCTAGACTTAGTCTCAGACTTGGACAACGGTTTATGCCTAATGGAAGGGATACAAAGGGTAAGGAAAATCTCCTGTTGAATTACTTTGACAATTTGTCAAGGAATGGGCGATTATGGATGCTACACAACTTGGAGACAGCAGCAATTTAAGATTTATTAACACTGTTTTGGTAAATCACAAGATTAGATTATATGATTTTTAACAATACTTAGTCATGAGCCAATTACCAGCATGATCTAATAAAATTTGCTATAATCAACACCACAAAGTTTCTTAAATCAAATTTCACACACACAAACACGGGCACACAGATATAGAGGTTAACCTATCATCAAGATTTCTCTCTTTTTGCCAACTGTAGTAAATTATTGGTACCAAATAATCTTTGAAACTTCATGAAATCTAATTGTAGTGAATTAGTCACTATTCTCCTTCGTCAGCATCTGTCAGCAGACTATCTTTGAAATCCTTATGAAATCTACTCTTTGAAATCCTCACAAAATCTAGTATTTAATATCCTTGTGAAATCTACTCTGACAGGCATCCCAGCTTGGGGGGAGATACTGGGTCACAGCCTGCTATGATCCTGGAGAGCTCAAAGGTTCTCACTGAGGATCATTATTTGTAGGATCATGAGATGATTGACTTTGGTCAGTATATTTCCATTCTGGCCATAATTCTTGCCAGGTAATTCTGGCACTTTCCAGGGCAGGCCATGATCCAGGCGGTGGGAGTTTCAGGTATGGTTAGGGAGTGCCTAATCGTCCTAACTCACTGTACCGTAGCCAGGACAAGAAAGTACTAGATTGTCCCAACTCACTGCACTTCTAGCCAAAACAAGAACACAAAGTTGGCTGGTCCTGACATCACAATGTGGCCCAGGGGTTGTTTTGGGGTTGTGTAGCAGGGTTTTAGTAGCGGGGGAGGGGGCTGCAGGGATGGCTCCTGTGAGAAGCTGCTAGAAGCTTCCCCGGCTCCAAGCCGGACCCACTGCTGGCCAAGGCTGAGCCCATCGGCAACGGTGGTGGTGCCTCTGTGATAAAAGATTTAAGAAGGGGAACCTGCAGCAGAGGAGGAGAGTAGAATGTGAGAGGAAACTCTCTGCAGATACCGAGGTCAGTGAAGGAGGGGAGGAGCGAGGGAGGAGGTGATGCCCTTGCAGCCCGTGGTGAGACAGCAGGCTGTGTCCCCCGCCCCCAGCCTGTGGAGGGGAGTGAGGGAGCAGAAGCCCATTTGCTGGCTGTGGAGAAGCCCATACCAGAGCAGGGGGATGCCCCTAAAGATGGCCATGACTCCATGGGAAAGCCCGCACTGGAGCAGCCTGTTCCTGAGAGACTGCAGCCCGTGGAAGGGACCCACACTGGAGCAGTTCGGGAAGGACCCACAACGGAGAAGTTCATGGAGGACTGTCTCCCGTGGGAGGGACCCCACGGTGGCGCAGGGGAAGAGTGAGGAGTCCTCCCCCTGAGGAGGAAGGAGCGGCAGAGGCAACGTGTGGC
>JAOBAS010000072.1:1629200-1653856 GCA_025311575.1 Elanoides forficatus
CAAGGCCAGGTTGGATGGGGCTTTGAGCAACCTGGTCTGGTGGGAGGTGTCCCTGTCCATGGCAGGGGGGTTGGAACGAGACAGTCTGTAATGGTCCCTTCTGACCCAAGCCATTCTATGATTCTGTGATTCTCATGAGAAAAAGTAATTACTACTGAGAGTAAAGGACACACAGTTTACAAACATGCTCAAAGTAACTTGATGAAAGAATGTGCCCAATATGGAACAATTTGAACAGAAAAAATGGGAATCTTTTTCTACTGTTACAGGCCAGGCAAACCAGAAATTATATATATATATATAATTATATATATACACATATATATATGTATATATATAAGCCAATTAGATTTCCTTGTATTTTTCTTCTTTAGCTGAACATCATTTTTTTCAGAAACTACAATGTGCAATGCAATCCCTATTTTAACACAGTGTTCAGGTTTAAAATGTAAAAAAAAAAAAGTAAAGAAAAAGGAAACGACACAGAAGGGAGGGGAATTCAGACGTGAGCTATTTTTTGATAACAAAAGCCCATCTACTCTGTGCACATGTAGAAGGTTACAAGTAAAGAGACAAGAGCTGAAGACCTTTCTCACTCCAAATCCATTTGTGCTGCATTTCAGGAGCATTCCTGAGTCTGCCGCTGAATCCATTGAAATGCATTTTGTGTCAAGCACATTGAGTTTACTGGACATGTGTTGAAAACATGATAATTTTTTTTTCCCAATGGATTTTCAAGCCTTCTGCAGGTGCCAGAAAATAATTTAGTTTCTCCCTCTCCTTAAAGATTTCTTTGTCTTCCTTTGAAGAGCAGCGGATTGTCCTCCAAGGGAAGGTGGTGTCATGCTCCCTGTTAGCACGTCTTGCCAAGAGACCAGGGCTGTTTGGTAGTTAGTAGTTGCCATCTGAACTGAGCGTCTGCTCCCTGGGTGCCCGTGAGAGGGGAGACTGGACCTGCTGATGCAGAATGTCCCTTCGGTCTCTGTCCCTGTCTCAGGCTGGGGAAACAGAAGGCTGTGTCATACCAAAGAATGTGACTTGCACTCACCAGGTTGGCTTCACCAGATTTTTACTGTTGTTTTCTCAAATGGCAAGAAATCTTGGCTAATTTTTCACCAGTCTTAACCTTTTCCTATTGTGAGCATGGTTTGCTGTTCTAATGCTTACCAAACAAAAACAGAGCTGTCATAGCAACTGAACAATCTATTTCACTTGACCTAATAAAAATTATCCATTAGTTTTGTTTACATATACCCTGGATATCCTGCCAGCCTACTAAAAAATCTCCTCACCTTGATGAGCAGCGGTACACCTTTCGATACATGCGGAGCAGTAGCTATCTTTGAGACAGATTAAAGGAAGGTAGAAGTAGGCACATAGTTGTATAAGGACAATCGGGATGACATTGTGAGGCTGATGAATGGGCTTTTAACCTCTTTACATCTCCTTTAAAGCAGCGTGAGAGTGTTAGGTGATGGTGCACAACAAGTCTCCTGGCTCCCTAATTGGCCAGCTAAAATAATGAGAATCTGGAAAATGCACACTCTATGTTGTTCTTGTTGTAGCAGTGCTTTCTCAGATGGAGATGCTTTGTCTGCTTCTTAGCCTTCTCTTCTGGATGCTGGCAAGCCATTAGCTCTGACATTTCAGAGAACAGGTAATAAATAGAAATTGATGTATTAACCAGTTCCTCAAGTGATATAAGCTAAGGTATCCTTACTGAAGATTTTACCAAATCTTTCACGTGAAAACCTTCAACTGCTTTATAAATATGAAATATGAAATAGTGCAGTCCTGAAGTATCAAAACTATGTAAAGACTAGCAAATTTAGTCACAGAGGGATCACACAAAAAGTGTACTAAGCCATTCAAGGGCAGCACCGAGACTACCCCCACAAAATCTCAGTTTTCAGTTCTGTGCTTCAAACCATAGAGATGTTGACTTTTTTCCTAGAGGGTGAAAAAATTCTTATTGTGCTGTTGATTGCCTGGGGCAACCCCTACAAATATGGAGTGGTGAAGCAAATAGCCTCCCTTACATGGGCAGTCAAGGGTTTCTGTCAGCAGCTATACACTTTGTAATAAAGATGGTATAAATTGTTGGATTACAGCTTCCTTCAGGATCCCCTCAGTGCTCCTGAACAACTTAAATGATGAGTTGTTATTATCGCCCCATTTGGGCCACAAGTTGTTATTATTTCCAAGGCTGATTTTAGGGACAACCATTGTAATCTTGGATGGAAACCAGGATGTAGTGCATCCTACTGACCAAGAACTGGCATCAAGTTGTATTTCTTCTGTTTCTTCTAATATTATTTCATGTGGCAATTTTTGTCATCCTGGAGAAGTACACGAGGAGTCTTGCATTACTTGTCTCTCCTGGACGACTTTATCTTGTGGGACCTTAACTTGCTTCCAGAAGAGAAGACTGCTTTCTAAACAAGCTGAATTAGTAAAACAACACCTCAAGTTGGACAGTAGTGCTCACAGCAAGATATCATATTGCAGAGCCCAGGTGCTTGTGCCTTTGGGTAGCATCACGCTGTCTGCAAAAAAGGCTGCTTAGAGACACTTAGCAAGTCTCTATAATCCCATGACTGTGCGTCCATGACTTTCTGTGAGGAGATGATACCTGCCTGCTCCCAAAGTGAGGTTCATCCATCTGGGGGAAATAACAGAACTCCTTTCAGAAGCCCAGTTAAGTGAATGGGGACATTGGCAGCATCCAGCTGAGCACTGAAGCTCATGGTCTAGTCCAGAAAGCTGGTGTGGTGGCCCTGCATGTCCTTCACATGGCTGCTGAGTCCACAATGTGCAAATTTCTGATATGCTGGCTCAAATATTCTCAACAGTCTATTTGATTTGACTTATTCTGAGCCAGTGTAGAGATCCTGTAGAGAAGGGATAGGGAAATTGCTCTATCTCCTGCTACAAGGTACCCCTCACTAAAGAAACCCCAGAACACAGGTACTATAGAAATATAGGGTGATCAGACTATGAACAGAGATGCATGACCATTGCCTCAGCTATCTACTTGAGGTATCTGAATTTGGAGGCTAGATTCCTTTAGACCATGAACTCTCTGTAAAGGGATCCAAAGGAGTTCACTTGAAAGGCTGCCTTTCCCCACTCACCAGCTGCAGAGTAGACATCTCAAACTGAAGCTAAGTGTCTAAAGACAGGACATGTAGATGTCACACCTCTTCCAGTGTCCACGTTGCTCCTATCTACACTGAGCATGAGCTACGTTCAACATACATAACATTAGTCCATGTGACTCCTTCCAACCTGGTTCAAACATTGCCCCATTTCTGAAGAAGACGGGTGCCAAGGAGTTTGGACAAGGTGATAGACCTGGAGACCTCCAAGACTGACTTCCATATGCCATGTTCATATAGAATCTGCAGAAGTGCAGGTGGAAGATGCTGGAATGCAGGAAAGGATTTCTGCCTTTGTGCTTCTTTGCTCTGCTCTTCTCTCCCAGCCTGAGTTGTAAGTCAGACACTGAGATTAGAGGCTCTGCCATTCCAGCCAGCTCAGTGATGATGCCCTTCATTACCCATCCTGCGCATTCATCGAGTTCATTCCACTGGGTGCAGCCCTGACGCAGCCCAGGTGAGTCTGCCTTGACTCATCTACTCCTGCATCCAGCCAGTGAATCAGACAGTGATCCCCCTCACCTATGTTTGTGTGTCAATTACATTACTTGAAAAATGAAGAAGGAATCTTGGCTTGTGTTTATATGAATGACAGAGCATAAAGAAATTTCCTCCTTTCACTCACATACCCAAATATTTTTCTTTAAATATATTTCAAAGTGCCTGAGATATGATTATATTATGGTTAAGCAAAGCATTTCTGTAGGACGTAATTTTGCTTGTATATAGATATATGTGTGCAGGAAGATAGGAGGGGCAATAATTAGTAAAGTTCATCTGTCAAGAAATGGTCTATTTAACTGGTCTTTTGATTGCATGATTTTCTGCCTAGGGGCCAGAAAGTACCTCCCTCCTGTGATAAAGATATTCTTGTCTCTGAGGAAGTCTTCTGTCTGAAGTATGCCCCACCAACCGCATACCATGTTTAGGCAAAACACTTTACATTGCTTGCATGTCATATAAAATAATTGTCAGTGAGTAATGGGCAAACTGTATGTACAGCAAAATACCTGTGTGTTGCATGGTGTAACTATCAGCTTTTGAATATTCCTTTGTGGGATGATGGAGTGTGCATGATACTGCTGCATGTACATTACAAAGCCTGATATAAATCATAACTGATAAGGTGATATAACTCTACTGAAACTACACTTGAAAGTAAACTGCTGATACCTTCATCTGCCTAGAGAGTCTTCTCAACCTTACTTCATTATGAAATTGCTTTGTCTTCCTAAACCCAAGATCTTCTGTAACATCCATTGGAAATTCATTAATTCTTTGCTACAGTAGGTAAGAATGGAGAGAATAGAAGCCTGAGTTTGATTCTCTGCCAGGGTTTCCCAGGGTTTCCTGCCTTCTCTGGTTTTACTTTTTGCTTAGTGCTCTTCCAGGAAAGCACACAGCTAAAGACACTAATTAAGCTAAGTTATCAGCTAAGGTATGCCATTGCATTTCCTCAAAGGCTGAGGGTTTCATATTTGCTATGAAAACTTCACTGCTTCATGGACAGCACAGAAACTGCTGCTTTTTGTATTAGTAGTGGTGGCTTCCCATTATTCTGAGCCTGTTTTAATATTGCCTTTTTTGTATAGCCTGAATTAATTTAAAAGACTATAATTAGCCTTACTACTAAGTATCTTTTTATAAGTAGGAGGAAATATGGGTTACTTACAGAATATTAGCAAAGTCTGAAATTATGCATGATTTTGCTGAAAACATTACACTGCAGTGTTTCCAGGTGCAAGGTCAATCTTTTGACACTTAGGCATTGGAGTCGAATTAAATAACTGTACCTCAGGGTACTAAATTTAAAAATAAAACAACCCCACAGAATCAGAAGTAGGCATGGAGCAGAGGTTAGGATCTTGGTAGTTTGCCATCACTGCAGGACTAAGGCTACGGCAATGATGTTACAACCATAAAAGGTATTAGTGGATCCTTGCCCTCCCGTCAAGAACATGGCATTACTCCCTAATGGTAAAGGATGTTCCAGCACATTTACTTCCATGCTATTACTAAAAAATGGTTATACAGTTAGCCTTTCACTGAGGATCCCCTAAAAAACAGAGAAAGTGGAAGAAAAAAATGTGATCAAGGCAAAAAGTTAAAAATATTACAGTGGAATATCTTGAAGTGCCACAAGAACTTGATTTTTTTTTTTTTTTTTTTTTTTTGGTGCAGTTTGCCTTTGAGAGGGAGATTAACAAAGGGCTTGTTGGGAAGTATGATGTGACGAGGACTTGTACCTCCTGATAAATATGCTGCAAACCTGTGATAATCACTGCTACTTCAAGCTTCCATGCACTGGAGAACTCCTGCACTCCCAGCCCAACGAAATTGCTGTGCACCCCTGACTCCTCACCTTTTGCACAGCTGTGCAGCGCACCCATGTATTCCCTCTCGCGGGCACAACACCTCTCCACTGTGCTACTGGCAATATGCACCTGGGGAACATCAGCTATACATTTGGCAGGTTACTACGTATTCACAGACATAACCAGTGCTGTGCTTAAATTAAGAAGGTAACCCCCATACACATAGATGTTTATGTGAGTGCATACCTTGCGTATATATATATTGTATTATCTGCCACAAATGTATTATTACAATGGATCAATATTGTGTTAATGGTATTAATTTGTTTCTATTCAGATGATGCTATGCTTTCTTCAGTGATTACTGTTGCGGGTTTTGTCCTGGCAAAGATTCACAAAGGCTCTCAGTCACTGTTGCTTGCAAATGCTGGCCACCAACCACCAGCAGCCATCCTGCACAGTGCGGATGGTGTGGCAAGTTTCACAGTGAGCCCCTGCTGGCTCTGGCCACTACTGCCTTAGGACCACAGTTTTCAGCCTTTTTCAGTCTGAAGATCCCGAGAAATCTGCTGGTGCTATGGATCCTTGCGCAGCAAGTTAAGCCTACTGACAACAGCCTTTCTTACTTAGTCATATTTCACAAATCCATTCAAAGTAGTCCCTCGGTCCCAGGAGTCTGCAGACCGGGCACTGAACAGTCCTGCTTTAGAAAAAAAGATTAACTTCTGCAAATTCTCTGTTTTGTTATGCTTGTAGAATGGCATTTGGTACCTGGTCGCTAGCTCAGAAAGTAATGGATGACGTTTCTCATGTGCTCCTTCCCGATTCCCAGAGATGCACGTGAACCAAGTCTGTATCTGAGATGGGACATCCAAGCACGGTCTCCTCCACCACTTCTTCCCAACTCATACACCAGTCCTTCAGATGATACATGGTCTTCGGTGAGGCCACCTGCAGAGCAGGACAGAGGCAAGCAGAGATTCAGATTTCTTTGCAGAGGTGTAGGACCCAACACAGATGCGGGATGTGAGCATCTTATTGCAATTCCTTTTCCTGTGCTCTCCTCCTTGGGTCCCAGGACACCACTGAAAGCAGCTGCCCCACTGTAAGGCTGACTTCAGCCCTCCTGTTTGTGTTTGGTGTCTTCTGGATCTCAACCCATAAGCATGGACCTGTGCTCACCGAGCTCTGCAGTTCTTTTTTCCCCAGGAAATTTCATTTGTTCACCCCTGTCCTGAGATGCTACTGGCGTGCTGTGGAGGTGAAGTGCAGCTGTCTTGAGCAAGCTCTCTGGTGCCAGAGATGTGCGATTCCCTGCACTGTCAGCTGAGGAAAGCAAATGCCCCTTAAGGCCAAGCTGGGCAAGCCGATGTACCCTGGCAAGGAGCCTGCTCCTGCCTGGTCCGGAGGGAAGCCTTCTGCATCCTGCTGGGCAGCTCCAACGTAAAATAATCCCATCAGCAGCTCCAGCTGCTGTGGGCTCCTGTAATATTGACACAGGCAACAGGAACCATCAGCAAATGTTTTTGCATCTTTAAGGTGTAAACTGTATCTCACATTTGAAAAAACTCCAACTCTTCTGTTTTACTAGCCTTAAACGTAAGGAGACGCAAACTGCAGGAGTTCAGCTCCAAGGTGTGAAACACACTGCTCCCCACCAGCTGCACGGGAGGGCTGGTTGGTATCATCCATCTTCCTAAAACAATACTTTGCCCCAGTGTAGTCCGATCACCAAAGATGTAACCCCTGTCTTCCTTGGTCAGAACCCCCAGACACTTCATCCCCCACCCTCTCTCCTCTGCAGTGGTGTCCGGATTTGATTGATTTTAATTCAATTTCTCCTGCCTTCTGTCTCTTCTGCGTGCAGACTCGCAGACGCTCACAACTCGGCAAAAGCCTGCTCATTCCCAAAGGTTATAAACTGTGGATCTGGAATATAACACAGTGCTAGTGCAGACTGAGAGTAAGGAGTTATTTTCCGAACGGGATGTCTCTTGTGTCAAGCAGTCAAGTGATTCATTAAGAATTGCGTTCATTTTTCTATTTTAGAGTAGGGTGGATATGCATTGTACTGGAACTGTTTGAGTTCCAAATGTGTATACTTAATCCCATGTGCCTCCTTTCAGCTCTCCATATCATAAATTTAAGAGATAGACTTCATTTCATGCTTGTGAGAATGATCTTGAGATCTAAAAATTAGGAACAGCAAAGACAATAAAAGACAAGTCAAAACCAGCCCCCAAAACAGAATAGCAGAGCAGTTTGTGTTTCATGCACTCTTTAATTATCATCTCAAATCAGTCTAAGAGAAAAAAGTTCTGTCCTTCAGAAGAATTTTAGTGTCTTTTTTCCAAAGAGTTTCAAATTCTGGTACGGTGCTTATTGAGTGTATTTTAAGCACATAAAGGAGAAGTTTTGTGTTTCAGAAATAACACAAAAAATAATTTGATTACTTTTTAAGCCTGGGCTTTCTCAATGCTTATAGTTTAACTTTAGACCCTTATTGAAACTGAACAACAAAGCATTGCAGCTTCTCTGATTTCTCTGTTTCCCTGCTCTCCTGTACTAAGGGTGAAAAGTTGACTTCATCCACATGAGTGACAGGAGACCATGGTTTGTTCTTATGTCAGGATCCTTTCTCCAACTCCTTTAGCCCATCTCATTTGCATTACATTTAGAGGACTTCAGACTCAACCCACAATAAGCAGAAGGATGCTGGGAGGGCAACTCTGAGTGCATGAATTACGTTCAAGGCAGCTTTAAATAATATTCCCTTAAATTTTTCTGTCAGGCAGCAAAATTATCTTTTCTTCTTATGAAAAGTCTTTGCTGCATTCAGAAGGAAATGTTATTGCAATTCCAGTTCCCTGCATATAGGATGGCACAATGATAACAGAAAAATGAAAGACTACCAGTACCAAATTTTATGAAACTGAGCAGATGCAAAACTTCAGGGGACTGAAAAGACTTGCTAGATGCTTGTATCTATCATAGGCCAAGGATAGGGTGAAACAACAAGATTTCATCACTGTAGTACGAAAAATGTTTTTGTCTGAGGATGTCTTCTTCTTATCTTCATACTTGCTGTACAAGCACATGCAGATGGTTCACTTGGAGGCAGACAACAGACTGCTGCGAACAGAAAGTCAGTCCCTGCTGTGATATAGCCTTGCAAATATTTTCACTGAAATAGTCAAAACGCAAGCCATGGTTATTTAAAACATAGTTTAATATCAAAAGGAGGCACATAGATGTTAAGGTATCACAGATTAAAGGGTTTTCTGCTTTGCTTAACTGCTTTTGCACTTGCTTACAGTGGTGAAAAACCGGTACACCCAGATTTAATGAGGAAAGATGAATATTTAGTGGTAGGTCAGAGACGAACCATCCAGGACATTTGCAGGAAAAGCTGGAGCATGCAGCACACACCTCTCTGCCTTCCACCTCTGCAGCAACTGCTGGCAGGCTGCAGGGAGCAGAGCAGGCTCCCCACCTCTCACTGGTACCATGGCCAACAGGTGGGAACAACACAGAGCATCACTTGGTTTCTACAAATGTTTAAAATCAGGATTTGTAGAGCGCAATCTGGGTGAGGAGTCTGCAGAATAGTGAAAAAAAAAACCTGCAAAAGCAGTGAAACCTGCAGAATAGTGGAAAAAAAAGAAAATAGTGGATATGAGGTACCATTTGTGAGTTTACGTTAGTTCCCTTTGAATGCCAGGTGGATAGCCGTGTTTATCAACCCTGGAAGACTCACACATCCATACCAGAACAATTACCCACTACCTAGACAGGGAAGAGAGGACCAGCTCCACATCACAGAGCCTTTACAGTGCTCGCAAAAGTCACCTTAGCCTGGTAGTTGAGTGCTTCCGCTTTTTCCTCGCTGCATGTTGTGAAAAAATGGATGTCCTTATATCTGCACTTTGCAGACGAAGAATAAAAACACCGTGTTTAACAGCAGACCTAAAAGTGACTATGGGGACAGCAGGGCATGGCACTCAGGGCTGCATCACAGACAACCAGTCCAGGGCTGCAGGGAGGTGTGATAAAACTCCCGCTGTCCTGGGGCAGGCAGGGTCTCATCACTCCGTAATGTACCGGACAGCTACACCCGGAGCCTAATTTCACTGTTTACAGGCAGGGAATCTGGTCTTGAAGGACATTCTGCATCCCTGTCAAAAAAATGGCACAGACGTACTCCCACAGTCTAAATAATTTGTCCATATTTGTGAAGAGGTCTGCTGTGGAGCAAGGGCGTGGGTCTCCCAGTCTGCAGCTCACAACCTCCAGCACCATCTTTCCTCTCTTGCTTTTAATAGAAATTGTCAAACAAATGCTCACAAACCACACACAGCGCATGGGAAAAGTGATTTTGCACGAGGTCCTCAGAGAAGGCGTACAGCTGTACAACGTCTCCTTCAGCCCTGCGCTGGCCTGCGAGAACAGCTGTCTTAAAAATGACAACTTTGAAGCAAACTGTAGCATAGTTTCACAAGGAGCAGATAGGCAGAGCCTGGACCAAACAAGCCCTTAGAGCACTGCCAGTTTTGATCCAGGCCTGCCTGGCTGAACCCCCAGCCCCAGCTTCTGAAGAATAAAAATGAGCTACAATTTGCGGCTCCAACTTTAACCAGAAACCCAGGGGATGCTGAACTGCCAGCGTTCAGGAGTTGAGTGTCCGTGCAGCGTAGGCTGGAGCCACAAATACGTCTGATACAGGCTCATCCGCACATCCAGAGAATGAGGTGCCCGCGTCTCCGCAGCTCAAGCCCCCGACGTGCCGGGAGGGCTTCTCCACAAAAACTGTCAGCGTGTAGGAAAGGAGTTTTGGGACAGGCGACAGCGGCTTGTTTTTTTGCCCGTCTGTTCCCTGGGCAAGGAGTCCTCCAACATCATCTGGCCGCTCGTTTGCTCCCCCATGACTTGTCGTTGTGACAAGCGGGTGAGTGCAGAGGAGAGCTGGGTGGGAGATCCCACCCCCCCCAGGGCTGCTGCTCTTCTGGGGAAGGGAGAGACTCCATCATGCTCAAAATATACTTTAATAATCCCTTAGGAGGCTGCTAGGATTACAAATGATGACTAATATGACTTGGATCTTTTACAGTCTTAGAAGCATTGTTTTATGAATGAGAATTAAAATGAGATACTTTGATATTTCTTCTGAATGATGACATACCTTTTTTTTTTTTTTTTTTAATTAATCCTGCATTTGGCTGTTTATTTTGTGGGTTTAGTGACTCAGGCAGCTCTGCTGTAGTGTCAGTATTTGCAGGTGCTAGAGGTAAGTCTCACATCAGGCAACTCCACTTCCAACCTTCTTTCCTCCTCAAATGAAGTGCCGAGGAGGTGCATAATCAAGTGGTAGCTACATGATTTCCTCTGAGAGATCAGTTCAAGTCATTACAGAATAAAAACTTGTACAAATTTCTGCCCGAGAAGGAAGAAATATCAAATAATTGCCAAGCCCTGCCTATATTTCACTTGAACTGGTTAGCAAGGTGCATACCACTCCGGTGTAAGATTTATTCCATTAATTTCCTGGTAAAATGTGGAGGCAGCTTTACCTGTCTCCATCTCACATCTGCTTGAGCAAGCTCCCAGATATTCCCACCTGCAATGGCAGCGGTGGTAAGGAGCAGCGTAACATCCCCAAACATTTTACAGGAGACAGCAGAGGTTTCTTCCCTCCCCGGCAGACACCGTCTGGGACTGTCCACATCCATGCACCCTCTGCGTCCTCTCTCAGCTCGTTACACTGCATCCCGACTGCATGCACGATGGGCAGATGCTTGGGAGCTGCTTCTGCCCCCCCAGCCCAAAGGGTTTCCTGCCACCGCTGCCTCTATGTGTCCCTTCAGCTCACCCAGATCTTCTGTGCTCCTGGAGTATAACCCTGTATATTTACAGAAAGCAAGCACATGTCCTCCTGGTCTGCTTTTTCCTAGGCTAAACATCTAAACTCTCCTGGCCTCTCCTTCTGCTAAGGTGTCCTGGTCAACTGTCTAATACAAATGCTGTTAATCTCTGTTAAAATACAATGTCTATAGCATCGACTATGAGATTTCATGGGAAAAAAACCCCATCATACATACAAATCATGTAACAGGGTTAAGGGAAAAGAATGAAGCGATGCCTCCTTGCTGTTTCATTCTGAAACAAACAGCAAAAACTTTGCAGGCTGGTGGTAACGTAATGCCCTGTCTTTTTTAATGGCTGGAAATCTGCTGATCTATTTCATTTTTACAGTGAAAACTCAACAGAGGTGCCACTTACTCAGCAGTTTCAGAGGTCCAGATCAGATAAATCTACCAACTCCGATGCTTATCAATAATGTGTCCAAATTTAGCAACACCACTTAGATCAAAAAACCAGCAGGAACTCCCATGAGAACAAGTTCTTCAACAAATTTCCAGCAGCGGCCAGTTCCAGACAAGTTGGGATGCCCATGAAATAAAGCATATTTTAGCAGCCAAGCAGCAGGCCCGGTGTTCAAAACTACTGGATTAAATCTGTCTCGGCACCACTTGCTCACTCGCAATGCATGGGCTTGGGCAAAACCTATCACCCTTCATGTCTTCTAACGTGTTGACTGAGGAACACGAAGGAGACGCTGCTGGATACGCACAGGTCTGGCAGGGTCGGACCCCCCAGGACAGCCTCATGGCAGGGGGGCTGACCTTGGGACGTACAGCCCTGAGCTGTGCCGCACCGGGCTGCCCGTGCGCATCACTGGGATTCCTGTATCTCCATGGGCATACGGGACTGTTGGGGTGCAGTCTGGGGGGAACTCCCCCCCTGAAAAATCCGTTCAGTCGTTATTCCCAAACAGATGAGTAAAGTGCAGGCATTACCTCAAGACATTGAATTGAGCAGAGTGGGACGTGCAGGCGTGGGCAAGGACCGTGGGCGTGAAGCAGACAGGAGCGTGCGGCTACGACAGCTCCCCTCGCCACGGGAGATCCCCGGCTGGATGTTACTGGGCTGCTGTGCCAGGCAGAACATGGGTTCTGTCCCCCACGGGAAAGAAAAGTCTACAAACAAGGAATAACCAATACAGTCAGGGCTCACTTGTTAAAAATCTGGACTTTGCTTTAAAAAAATCTGTCAAGAAAAGTGGGTAAAATGTGCAGCTGCAGCCTGAGCTGTACTCGGACGTCTTTAGCTCTGCATAACTGCTGGTACGCACACTGTCGTAGCATGTAAAGCTGAGATCAGGAATACCTTGTGCTAGAAGCTGTACCTGCCCCTGTGTGTATGTGTCCTTGCCTCAAACCGCTCATCGATTTGATCAGCATAACACCACCCATATTTCACAGACAGGCAAAATGCAGGAGGTGAGGATGTTTGTTCAGGGTCAGGGTTGGAGTTGAGCGTGGAGCGATGTGCCGATGCGCTGCATCCAAAGTAGTGCTTGAGCTATGAGGTCTGCTCTCATTTCTCCTCCCATGCATGACCTGGGCCCATCCCGAGGAGAGGAGGACTCTTTCCAGGGAGCACAGTGTGGGCGGCTGCACCTCTGCAAAACTTCCGTCAGCTGGTCACAGCAGGTTGCAGACTTTAGAAATGCTATTAGTTGTAAACACATACTCAGACGTATGCAGTGGGGAGAAGCAACACCAAATGCCCCCCCTCTCTGCCACTGGAAGCAAAGCATGCACCCTTTCTGAAGCAGAGGTAGAAGATGATCAGAAACCTCTGCAGGAGTCTTCCCACTCTCTCCAGTGACCTCAGTAAGATTTGGATGGGGCTAAATTTGAAGCAGGAAGAGAAGAATCTCATATTTAGACTTTTCAAGAAAGAAGTCAGAAGCATGTCTCAGCTCGTCTGTAAAAGACAAAATTTCCTGGGAAGTTCCTCAGCTCCATTCTGTAATACAGAGAAATAAGAAGTTAATGGAAGTTCTTACCTGGCTTTCAAGCAAACCTGAGGTTTCTATCTGAAAATTCTGCATTCTCCTGCCCCCCAGGTCCTGCTGACAACCCAGCTCCACTTCAGTCTGGCACCAGCTCACAAGCAGGTCATCGCCTCACATCTTACAACCACCCACTACCTGGTTTCTTGTACCTTCCTCCAAAGTAGCTGACACGAGCTCATCATCGGAGACAGCAGACTGAATTTAAGAGATTATTCTTTTATCCATCCTGGTGGTTCCTCTGCTTCTCTGCAGACAATCTGTAGACACATCAAACAAAGTTCAGCCTATGCAGTTTGTTGTAAGTGTCCAGCCACACAAGGCAGCACGTTAACTGGCAGCACGAGTCCAACCACCACCACTCCAATCCCCAAGGGTATTTCAGTAACCTCACTGGTCCTCCAGCTGATAAAGTACATGCTGACTGCTACCAGTACAACAGATGCCTGGAGCTGTACCTAATATGGCCTTATAAGCATTTGGCTTCAACATCAGCTGCTGCCATTTGTCATTGAAAAGGCAAGAAAGAAAACACCAACAGACATATGTGCAGAGGAGATAAAATTAGATAGTGGGCTTGGGCAAGGGGAAGTACATATATATATATATACACGTGTGTGTCTGTGTCTACTGCTCTCTAAACTAAGGGATGAAGGAGGAGGAGAAGGGCATGTCCTGCAGTTTCTTGTTAGGAGAACAAGATCCTGAAACACTGCCACACAGTTATAGGAGTCCTGACCCAGAGATGCCACCCTTCATCACCTCTCCCAGCCCCCTGGTTATTTTCTGGCTTATCATGTCTAGGATGGTGATGAGACAAGACTGTCACACTGTGCAAGATGTCTTCTGATAAGCACAGAAATGTTCTTTATGCTCTTGTTAAACTTGGCTACAGCCCTTGTTCTTCTGCTATCAGCCTATGCGGACACACTGGAGAAGATGACGGAAGAAATTGGAAAGTGAATGCAAGGACTTTTATTTTAAGCATTGTAATACTTCCAGGACAACAATCTGCATTAGCAGTCTATTTGGACATTCATCTCAGCTTGAAAAACTGGTGCTGTAGTCAAGACATTGTGTCAGCCATAATACTAACACAGATATGACTTCAAAAAACAGGCCATAAAGTTAATTAAAAAAATATTTTGAGCAGAATACTTACCAAAGAATAGTAGGAGCAGTCAGTGGTATCTGTCCTTCCTGGGAAGACTCATTGCCTGTATTTGTATTACTGGATAAAAAGTGCTTCCAGGATTTTGGGTGCAACTGCAGTCCTTGCCAGATGCCAAGTCGACATTCATGCAAGAGTTAGGAGACCACCATTTAAACCCCGGTTTAAGCTCTCCAAGAATGGAAGAAATGGTATTATCTAAGAGTCACAGATCATTATTTCACAGCAACAACGACAAATGCAACAACCAGTGTAACTGTAGTGATAAGTAAACAAAGGACAAGGCAGACTGTGGGATGATTTCCGAGCAGTTTGCTCTTGCCAGGTGAATACTAATATGCAGCTCAGCCCACCTTGTTTAGCTTTATTTTTTATCTGTGCATTTTCCCCAATTTAGCAAGTACATTCTGTTTCCCGCGAGTGTTACTGCTGCATACAGATGCATCACCAGCTAGTCAGTCCTTGCTCTCCCAATAGCTTTTTTTGCTCAGGATGCCAAGAAAAATAACCAAGGAAAGCCCTGGAGTGAACATGAGGGTTCAAGGACACATTTCTTGAAGAAGTGCTGCTTTATGCATAAGTCAGTGATGCTTCCCAGAGAGCCAGAGCAATAACAGTATATCTGCAGCAGCTCAAACATAGGACTGTTATTACAACAGCCAGCATCTACCTATTCCTTGCATCTCCTAAGGGCGAGGAAGGTTGGTGCTACACGCTTGAACATGCTCCCGTGAGGGTGGAGGTGGCCCTGCAGAAGCAGCAAGACGGATGGGATGCGGATCCTCGCAGGCTCTCCTGCCCCGGGCACCCCAACAGCAGGACAGTTTTGGTGTGCACTTTGCAAGCCCCACATTTTCCAGAGGGCTCCAGCAGCCGCAGCGCTGGCTGCGATCCCCAACCCAGAGCGGCCAAAAGCACCTGCAGACGTGTCATGCTCACACACCTGCACCTTGCACCTCACCCTTTCCGAGCAGCTGTAAAACCGCAGGGCTCCTCGATTGCCCTCTGTGTCATTTCCAGATCACCAGCATTTCACGGCTGTTAAGCAGAGCACGAAGCGTGGCACCAACAAGTTTGAAATGTTTGTTGTTTTCGTTTTTTTTTTTTTTTTCCTTTATGCTTCAGTAGCCACTCTCGCAGAGGTGGCAGCCGTATGCAAATATCAACTTGCCAGAAACAATTGAGAAAAGATGGACCTTGAGCCAAACACTATGTTGTTTTTTGTTCTGCTATGTGTCCAGCTAAAACCCTACTCGTGAGGATACTCTCTTCTGCTAGCTCTTGTTAAAGCTGTGCATCCAGGCTAAATCTTCCCTGGTTCTTGTTCTTTATGCGTTTGTGATGTATGATATTCAACTGATACAGCAGTATTTTGTCTCCTAGCAAGCACCCTAAAGTGGGTACTTCTAGAAAATACTGCTACACTACGCCAAGATGGTTGACTGTGCTTGTATCCCTTTGTATAAAGTTGCCAGAGATTTTATTTTATTACTTACTAGACAGAGGAAACCACCACTGCTGTACAAGACAGAGGTAGGGCCATCCCACCAGCTCCAGGCTTTATCAGAATCAGCTATTAATAGCCCCAGATTTGGTGAGGTTTAGATATCAGCTATATTTTGACATGTACTAGCTAGATAACCTGTATTTGAAATTATGATCACTGCTATCTCATTGCAAGTCTTCAGACTTTCAAATAAGCTCATTTTTAATGTATTAAAAAAATAGATTGAAAAATAACTGTGTTGAGGAAAACAGCCAAGTCAGCCAGTCTTTCGGACACCTTCCAAGCCTGTGGGGAGCTTTTAGGGGGAAATACCTGCTCCTGAGCAGAAACCAAGAAGGAAAGGCTGTGAAGTTCAGAAAAGCCATCACATCTGTTGTGCAGGCCACCTTCCCCCGCCCCTGCAGATGGCTGCTTGCTCCTGTGTTCCCTTCAGAGCATCCACAAGCACATCCCCTGTATGGTAACGGAGGCTTACCTCTTTTCTGGGAGTTCCCTGGACGGGACATAGAGGTGACCTGTCCTTCACCTTCTCCAGAAGATCCAGACCACCCAGGATATGCAGTTACTTTACAGGGCAAGACGTCATTTTCACACTCAAGATGCGCCTTAGTTCGTGGTCCCAGCACAAAAGGAGGACCCAGCTTCTTGCAGTGCAGCTTTCTGGAGGACATGTTTACTGATCACACTGCTTTAAATCAGATGCAGATTCTCACAAGAAGTCAGGAATAAAGGTTTTCCTATTGAAAATTCAATGAAAGGACAAGATTTGGACACACATAGCTTCTCTCTGGCAGCAGGCAAACAATTTTTATGGGAGAAATGTCAAGAGCCGTGGAGTAACGCATTCTCTTAAAAAAAAGTGGCAAAATGCCGCAAACTATGGACTATTCTCAGTAATGTTTTGGAGAGTCCGTGCCCACATTATAAGCAGGCTACCAGCCTCAAAAATTTAAAGAAATGCCAGAGAAAGAGCTGGTACTTGTTGACTGCTCTTACTAAATTTGACAGGTCAGCAGAGTAAGGGGTTTAATCTGGGGGACATTTCTTTGCTGGATCCACTTGTGTCCTGAGCAAGGACCAACCAAGGAGATGCATGCGCCACAATTAAGTTTGGAATAATTATTCCACAAGCGATATTGTTTGGAGGCTAGGTGTTCACATCAGTAACCTCTAGAAGCAAGCGAGCTTTTGTGGAATGCTAATAATCTTTTTGCACTCTCCTTTTTTCCGCTCTGTGGAAGTCAGCCCAAAGTGGAGTTTTGTTTGGTGGCACCAAATCACATAATCTGCCAGTTCAGGCTTTGGCAAGTGTTCATGGCCATTTGCAAAATATTAAAACACACACTGCCCTCTCTGCCACATTTTCTGCATGCATGCACTTCCCATGTTAATGGCATTTTTACGGGAATTGTTTGATTTTCTTTTTTTTTTTAAACAGTCCAGAGATGAAAAGTGGCTGAGAGCAATAGGGGATAAACATATGATACAGGAAACTCACCAAAAAAAAATGCACAATGTGGCACAGAGTTACTGAGGAGCTGAGATACATTTTTGGAGAAAACCCTAAGCCAACAGCTGAATTTCTGGAGGAAGACAAAGAACAAACACACCGCTCAGCTGCTCTCCTCTTAATTCTCGTGCTCAGTTAAAGGAAACTGGAGAAATGAAAGTGCCTGTGAGAGTAGCCAGCAAGAACTTGCCATCCTTGTGCTGCATTCATATTTTCAGAAAGAAACATCTGTCCTAGCAAACATTGCATTTCCCCCCTCCCCCAGGTGCAGAGGAACAGAGAAGAAAATAGGCATTTCTTTTTTAACCACAGCAACGAGCAGGAAAAGGAAGGTATAAAAGAGGTATCTCGCATGGTAGCTAGTACAGCAGTTCAGCGTAGGGGATTTGTTGGACCATCTTGTGTTTAATAGACAGAGAGGCGACAGCCCTGATGGGAACCAAGCAGAAAGAGAGGAGCTGGTCACCAGCACCGCATTATCCCACTTGCATTTCGGTAGCCCTGCTGCACAAAAGCCTTGCTGGCTCCAGGATTACAGGTAATTAAGGGAACGTACCAAGTGGTGATCAACGCCTCTGCACTCTGCCTTGCGCCTGCAGTTCAGTTGGTGTGAAGGTGCAGCTGGCACTCCAGCTATGGCGTATTTGTAAAGGAAAACACTTGAGGTTGTAAGTGCTGTTTTGGGATAAGAAGAACATGTTATTATCACCAAGTTAGGTCTATTGTGAAGGCAGTCCAGGAGAAACTGAAGCAGTGAAAGGAGAAAAACAAATTAAAGAACAGCAGGAGAGGTTTCTGCTGCCCATAAAAAGCTGTCCAAATAATTCCATTATTGTTTCTGAAATGTGTACATCAGAAAAGGTTCAAAGCTGCACATGAACAGGTAGTACCTGATAGAGAATGCCCTGTCCTCCCGCCAAAACTGTTTACCTACTTTTGATAAATTCTGCCTTAGCTTTTTCTTCCTTTTTATTCCTTCTTTAACTTTCTCTTCCTTCTTGAGGCACAGATGTATTGCAGCAGAACCCACTAGTTTGGCAGAAAGAGAGAACACGAGCCCTTTTTTTCTGTTTTAATGCATCATGTGTTTCTGTGGAAGTCCCACATGCGAATTTTAATTTCCCTTCTTTCTAAGATGTCTTAAAAATAAAACTTTTTGAAATAAAATAAATTATGTAACAATAAAATATGAAAATACATAATGGGCAAGTTATTATGAAGCTGTCACATTGCAGTGGGAATGGAAAGTTGCAGAAAAACTGCAGCATGCCCTGTAATTCCTTCAGCCTGCTGTTTGCAAAATATTCCAGCAGTACAGAGCTGCAAATCTGTGGGTTCCCTACAAAAGGAGGTAAGCAAAGGAGGAATGAGCATTCCCAAGTCCATCTTACAATAGTTTTGCTCTCAAACAATTTTAAGATTATTTCCACAAGAATCTTCACAAAAGACAAAGAGCTGAAAGCAGCCCTGTAACCCCAGAGGGGTTCCTAAGTCACCCAGGGATGGAGAAGGGTTTTTGAGAAATGCTTCCAGACAAACTGCACAACTGAGTATAAAATCCCAGGCTAAAAATGGGAATCAAAAATGCAGGGACCAACTCACAATCCACTTCAGCAAATATCACTGCTTTATAAAAAAAATACAGTGTCCTCTTGTGTCGGGACCCTTGCCTCCCTTGTCTGACACCCTGCTGACCCAGCCTATTTCCAGGGTATTAAAACTAGCTCTCAAATTTATATTAGAGATTTTTTTCCTTATTCCACTATCAGTAGTTTTCCAACGCCAAAACGCATTCTGGGGGATACTAACACCATTTCTATATCCTTCACTGAAAAGTTGCAGAATGGGGCTTATGGAACACATTTATTGTCAGTCTCTTGACATACGCCTTCGCAGGGGTCACCGCACGACCAGCCACAAAGAGGTTCTGATGTGGATTTGCATCTCTGAGCCCTGCTGTAATGAAAGGACACCTAATCCTTTTCGGCAAAGGATCTCCTGCAGCAGGAAAGAAACTTTTGCAGTTATAAATACAAAGCGTAGGCACTTTGATTCTTGCTGCCAGTGAATGAGAGGTCCTAGAAGAGACAGGTAATTTTTTTGAGCGCAATTTAACTTGCTGCAGCTGTACCTTTTCCTTCGGATCCTTGCTCTTGCTTCAGCTGCACACCAGCTAGCAAGTGGCAAAAGCCCATCTGTAAATCTGCTGCAGGCATGTGTGACACAGCTCGCAGGCATTTTTCGCATAGTAAGAGTTTCAGCTGCACTGAGTCATGCCTCATGCAGCTCAATGTCCAAAACAAACACATGCGAAATGTACAATCACCCAGGTCCAGTCCAAAAAAAAAAAAAAAAAGAAAAGAAAAAGAGGAACATTTAAAATAGTGCAATTGATGAATGAAGTGGAAAGTTTTAAAGACTTCTTGAGAGGAAAACATAATCTTACTAAGCCTAATGTGTCACCCACATTAAAGCCAACCAGCATCGGGGGTCATCCCTTGCACAGTCCAGGGCCAGCAGTGCTTTTGGGAAGGGACAGATAATGCTTGTGCAGGACCGTGCACGATGGCTGCAGCACGCACCGTGCTGGGGGGTGAGACTGTGCCCCCTGTGCCCTCACGTCAAAATGTTAACGAAAAATTTAACAGCCTTGAAATTTTAGGGGTCTTTTGGGGGATGACTAGTGGGAAACAAGGACAGAGGTTTCACTGAGGAGCGGTACCCATCGGTTTGGCAGCAGCTGAGGAACAGGGGCCGGTGTTCGCACACCTGAACTCTGAACCTGGCTCTGCCAGGCTGGTATCTGCTGTCAGACAGATATCAGCACAACGGGGACCAGACGGGCATGTATGATAACTGCATATCTTGGACGGAGCCATCAGGTCACAAAACCCTTGGCTTGGCAAGGAATCTCCATCAGAGACCTCTCAGGCAGGTGGTCGTTTGGGGAGGTGCGAGAAGGAAACTGGACAATGTCAGAGCTTCTCCTGGTACTCTGTAGATGGCTAGAAAGGATTTGTGATATATTAAAAGTATGGTTTTTTGAAGCTTGCATTGCTGTGCTGGGTTGACCCTGGCTGGAGGCCAGGTGCCCACCAAAGCCACTCTATCACTCGCCCTTCTCAACTGGACAGGGGAGAGAAAATATAATAAAAGGCTCGTGGGTTGAGATAAAGGCAGTTTAATAAAGCGAAAGCAAAGGTCGCGCGCGAAAGCAAAGGAAAACAAAAGATTTTATTCTCCACTTCCCATCAGCAGGCGATGTCTGGCCACTTCCTGGGAAGCAGGGCTTCAGTACTCATAGCGATTGCTCTGGAAGACAAATGTAAATAACGAATACCCCCTTCCATCTCCCTTTACTTAGCTTTTATAGCTGAGCTGACATCATATGGTATGGAACATCCCTTTGGTCAGTTTGGGTCGGCTGTTCTGGCTCTGTCCCCTCCCAAGATCTTGCCCAGCCCCAGCCTCCTGAATGAGGGAGGAATGTTGGAGAGACAGCCTTGATGCTGTGCCAGCCCTGCTCAGCAGCAGCCAAAACACGGGTGTGTTATCAACGCCTTTCTAGCTACACATACGGAGCACAGCACTACGAGGGCTGCTATGGGGAGAATTAATGCCGTCTCAACCAGATCCAATACAATCTCCACCCCTTATTCCATACCATTTGCTTCATGCTCAGGTCCCACATAATTTAGTACACATATCTTCTAACTGTGCCATTGTATTTAATTCTCATTACTGAAATCCCTTCTTACCAACATCTGCAACTGAAATGACATACTTAAACCACCTTTATACCCAACACACAAATTCATATATTCTTATTAACTACTATCCCCTGTGCTTTAACAGACAGATATTCCATGGGTTTCTTCCACTCCTCCAGATGTTCACAAACAGGGTATGACTCGGGCCCCATCTGTCAAGATGAGTGGTCAGGACAGGAGAAGCAGTATGTTCAATTGCTGGGCACCAACATCAGCTTCATTTGGGTCATCATTGCACTTGTCTGGTTCCTTATGAAGTTCACTTTTCTGCAGTTTGGGTCACTCCTGCTACATTTCTTCCTACAACATACAACTCACATCACGGATTATTTTTGCCCCAAGGTTAAATGTCCTTGAGGCACACACCAGGTCTCCCCATCCTTCCGCATTACCCACCAAGTACACCCATGTCCTTGAGCAAAGACAATCCCACGAATGGGTTTGCCTTTTCCCATGGGAGGAGCAATCAACATCACCTACCCCAGCCACTTCCCCATGTGCACTACAGGGACCTTATCTCCTCCCACAGTATGTAGGGGTTCTGTTTGGGCAGGACCAGGACAGTTAGCAGATCCTCTGGTGTTAACTAGCCAAGTGGCTTCTGCTGAATTTGTACCCCAGTGCTTCCATGCCCCATTGCCCAGTGCTCTCAACACAGTCTTTAATAGTCCATTATATCTCTCAATCTTTCCAGATGCTTGTGGGTGATAGGGTATGTGGTACACCCACTCAATGCTGTGTTTCTTTGCCCAGGAGTTTATGAGGTTATTTTGGAAATGAGTACCATTTTCTGATTCAATTCTTGCTGGGGTACCATGTCACCACAAAATTTGCCTTTCAAGGCCTAAGATGGTGTTTTGGGCAGTGGCATGGTTTACAGGATATGTTTCTAGCCAACCAGTAGTTGCTTCCACCATGATGAGTATGTAGCGCTTGCCTTGGCGTGTTTGTGGCAGTGGTCCGATGTAGTCAATTTGCCAGGCCTTACCATATTGAAAACCCAGCCACCGCCCTCTGTTCCAGGGAGACTTTACTCTGGTGTCTCACTTGACTGCAGCACATGTTTCACATTCATGAGTGGCCTGTGTGATGGCCTCCATGGTCAGGTCCACCCCTCGATCATAAGCCCATCTATATGTTGCATCTCTCCCTAGATGTCCCGATGATTTGGGGGCCCAGCGAGCTACAAATAGCTCACCCTTATGCTCCCAGTCCAGGTCCATCTGAGCTATTTCAATTTTGGCAGCCTTGTCTACCTGTTCATTGTTTCAATGTTCTTCAGTGTCACGGCTTTTGGGCATGTGAGCACCTACATGACGTGTCTTTAGAGCCATGTGTTCTACCCGGGCAGCAATGTCCTGCCACAATGCAGCTGCCCAGATGGGTTTACCCCTGCACTGCCAATTGGTTTTCTTTCACTGCTGTAGCCACCCCCATAGGGCATTAGCCACTAGCCGGAGTCACTATAGAGATAGAGTATCGGCCACTTTTCTCGTTCAGCAATCCCTAGGGCTAGTTGGATGGCTTTCACTTCTGCAAACTGACTTGACTCACCTTCTCCTTCAGTGGCCTCAATGACTTGTTGTGTGGGACTCCACACAGCAGCTTTCCACTTCTGAAGGTTTCCTGCCACATGACAGGATCCATCAGTAAACAAAGCATAACGCCTTTCGTCTTCTGGTAACTCATTTTATGGTGGTGCCTCTTGGGCATGAGCCACCTCCTCAGGCGATGCTCCAAAATCTGTGCCTTCTGGCCAGCCCATGATCCTTCCAGGATTCCTGGGTGGTTGGATTTCCCCAGTCGAGCTCATTCCGTGATCAATGCTATCCACTTACTCCATGTAGTGCTGATTGCATGATATGTGGAGGGGATATTTCCTTTGAACATCCAGTGTAGTATGGGCAATCGCAGTGCCGAGAGGAGATATGCTTCTGTATCAACAACTTCTGAATTGGCTTGAACCCCCTTATATGCTGCTAGTATCTCTTTTTTAGTTGGGGTGTAGTGGGCTTCCGATCCTTGGTACCTCCAGCTCCAAAACCCTAATGGTCGACCTCAGGTTTCTCCTGGTGTTTTCTGCCAGAGGCTCCAGGTGAGACCATGCTCCCCAGCTGCAGCATAGAGTACATTTTGCACATCTAGTCCTCTCTGGACAGGCCCAAGAGCTACTGCATGAGCTATTTCCTGTCTGATATGCTCAAAGGCTTGTTGTTGCTCAGGGCCCCATTGGAAATAGTTCTTCTTTTGGGTTATTCGATAGAGAGGGCTCACAAGCTGACTATAATCTGGAATATGCATTCTCCAGAACCCCACAAGGTCTAGGAAAGCTTCTGTTTCCTTCTTGTTAGCTGGTGAAGACATAGTTGCTGTCTTGCTGACCACATCCATAGACACATGATGGCATCCATCCTGCCATTTTATTCCTAAGAACTGAATCTCCTGCGCAGGTCCCTTGACCTTGCTTTTCTTTATGGTGAAACCAGCTTTCAGAAGACTATGAATTACTCTTTTTCCCTTCTCAAACACTTCTTCTGCCTCATTGCCCCACACAATGATGTCATCTTATGTATTGTAAATGTTCAGGGGCATCACCCTGTTCTAGTGCAGTTTGGATTAATCCGTGACAAATGGTAGGGCTGTGCTTCCACCCCTGGGGCAGTCGATTCCAGGTGTATTGGACACCTCTCCACGTGAAAGCAAACCGTGGCCTGCACTCTGCTGCTAAAGGAATTGAGAAAAATGCATTGGCAATGTCAACTGTCACGTACCACTTGGCTGCTTTTGACGCCAGTTCATATTGGAGCTCTAACATGTCTGATACACCAGCACCCAGTGGTGGTGTCACTTTGTTCAGGCCACAATAATCTACTGTTAACCTCCACCCTCCATCAGACTTTTGCACTGGCCATATGGGACTATTAAAAGGTGAGTGAATCTTACTGATGACTCCTTGGCTCTCCAGTTGATGAATCAGCTCATGGATGGGAGCCAGGGAGTCTCAGTTTGCGTGATATTGCCGCCAGTGCACTGTCCTGGTAGCAACTGGCATTTGTTATTCTTCAACTCACAGCAATCACACAATGAAGGGATCTTCTGAGAGGCCAGGCAGGGTAGATAGATAGCTGTTTGATCTTCTCTGTGTTTGCAGTGGCTACACCAAAAGCCCATCAGTACCCCTTTGGGTCCTTGAAGTACCTTCTCCTGAGGTAGTCTATGCCAAGGATACAAGGGGCCTCTGGGCCGGTCACAATGGGGTGCTTTTCCCACTTGTCCCCTGTTAAGCTCACCTCAGCCTCCAATATAGACA
>JAOBAS010000072.1:1653956-1670306 GCA_025311575.1 Elanoides forficatus
GGCTTCCAGCTTAAAGGTGGGTTCACCATCCCACTTCCTCATGTCCTCCCCTTGGTCATGCAGGAAGAACCAGAGTGTATCACATGGCATACGCCTTGGGCTCCCTTTCCCTCTGACCGGGGCAGGAAAAGACTGATTTCTTGGGGCGTCCCTAACAGCCAAGGCACTTTCCCGTAGGGATGAGGAGATACAGAGATTTTCTTCAAAGTTTCGGAGCCAAGACGACACTCTCTTCACAGCTGATGTATCCATATCTGGGCAATACATCACTGCCAAGCTGTTAGATTATGATGCTGGGGCACGTTGAATCACCTTCCTCCATATGGCCCACGTGCACAGGACATCCTCTGGATCTTTGGAGACCTCATCATCATCTAGATCACTGTAGATGACTTCCACCACTGCTAACTCTCTCAGGTGCTGGATACCTTCCTCTGCAGCAGTTCATTTTCCCGAGGAGTTCACAAGATCTTCCTTGAATGGATATCTTGCCCTCACACTTGAGAGGAGCTGTCTCCAGAGACTGCAGATTTCTGCTTCTTCTCCAATTTCTCTCTCAATTCCCCGGTTTCTAGTGAGGGATCCCAGCTGTTGGGCTTCCTTGCCTTCCAGTTGCTGGCTGTCAGCCCCGTTATCCCAGCATCGGAGCAGCCAGGCAGCAATCCGCTCACCTGGCTAGCGGCTGTAGTCTTTCTGCACATCTTGAAGTTCTGAGGAGGTCAGGGACCAAGTATTCCTGTCTAAGTTCTCTCACTCCTTCCTCCAATTTCTTTATCGAAGGACCAGCTTCTAGATCAAACCTTTCCTCTTCTTCTTCCCTAACTAATTGATGATATGGACCCATTGATCTCCTTGTCCACTGTTTCTTTTTCACTATTGGGGCAATTACTGTAGTTGTTGTTGGTGGTTTTTGGGTCCCTATCTCGAGCTTGGTGTCCTCAGATCCAGTCTGGGTCCCTGCCTCAGCCGTGGTCCTCTGAGAATGTTGAATTATGGCTCGGTAGGCATAGGCCAGGCCCCAGTACAGCGTGAGAAGCTACTGGTTTTCATTGGGATAGGCAAGGCACCCCTCCATCAGGTTACGTGTCAGTTTGCCAGGGTTGCTTGCCTGTTTGGGTATAAAGTCCCAGGTTATGGGAGGTGATAACCGTCCTAGGAATCTGCCCAAACCCTTCCATACACCCTGCCACCCAGGGACCAGGCACTTCAGGGCACATTTCTGTATTGCCTCACCCAAAAGTTGTCTTCTCTTATACCAGGATGAGACCAGATTCCACAAACCCCATAAAATACCTCCAGTATTAATTATTAGTATTGAACAACTCACATAAGCGTGAACAAGGACTTTGGGAGCCTGCATAATAAAACATTCACATCAATGCCAGGTAGGGAGAGGGAGATGTATTCCCTCATCTCCTCCACAAGATATCTCCCCCAGCACAGCAAGGCCATCAGTGCCAGGGCAAAGCACGTGGGCCATTGCTTTTATTAACATGTTCCCAAGCTCAGCAAAGAGATAAGCAATGCAGCCAACAAACTCCATGACCCACACAGGAGCTTGTCACTTAATAACTACTATAGCTATAGCACACTTAATGCAAAACTGCTGTTGTCTTGCCCCATGTTGGGTGCCAAAAGGCTAGAAAGGATTTTCAATGATTTATTGAAAGTATGGTTTTTTGAATCTTGCATTGCATGTGTAAAAAGACTCAACACCATAGCTGGGCTCACATAGCAGCAAGCCTGTACAGCTGTGTGCTGCCCCCACTAGTTTTCCCTCACTTTTCCCTCCCGTTTCTCCCTGCTGTATTTAATTTTCAGTGATGCCTCAGCTCCCCCTCTGACTCCCACTCAGGGCTAGCCCAGGAACAAGCCACAGGTGCAAGGCCGCCCATACAAAGCTTTGCCAGGAGGAAGTCTCTTCTGCTGCTGAAGCAAAGGTGGCACAGAAGGACTGTGTTCCTGTGCAGGTCTTTTGAATCCACTGTGGTAAAGGCTGGTACATATTCAATTTTTAAGAGCTGTGGTTTCATTTCCTTAAATAAGAGAAGCTTTTGCATGCCCCACTTTTCAGTTGGTTTTTTAGGAAAATCATTGTTACAAGCCTCTATCCTGCCTGAGGGTGTTTGTTTGTTATTGATAGCTTGCGTAGGCATCACGTGTTCCCACCGTTCTTCAGACCTTCAGCTTCCTTTTTCACCTATTTTTAAACTAGCTGGCTTACAGCCAGGGGAACAACAAAGCAGCAGTTTTAATAAACATTGATCAGCATAAAATATCTTCCAATCTGTCTGCACACCATTGTTGGGGTGCACATCCCATTGTTAGTAGCTCGGACACACCAGGGAGGATCTGGTTCTCTCTTGGTTCGTGCTTTCTGGGCTTGCTTTGATCAGGATAAAGTGAGAGTGAAGTCTGACACTTCTCTTACAGAACTGCTGCCTCCTTATTCAGCTGTTTGGCCACACAAGCAGCTGATTTGGGATAAAGATAACTGGTTTTACCACTGAACAGGGTTAATTACTTGACCTTTTCCAACCTGCAGCCCATGAACAACTGTACCAGCAAAACCAAACCACTGACATAGGGCAGGAACAACCAAAAGGAGGAAGATGGAGGAGGAGAGACTCTTTAAGTCTACCTCACTGCAGAATTAAATGTTCATCCATGAACGGGTTGAACACAAAGCACAGCTGTTTTGATGTGGTCCTATTTGCCCTCCCTGAGGACAGGTATTAATGTTGTTACAGGTTCGTGTGTCCATTGCGCTTTGAGCAGCAGTGGACAGCCGGGTCTGTCTGTAAAGTACTATTTTCTAGCGAGGGTGGATCTATGACTGAAGAGGGTGCCAGTGCCACAACCACTGGGATTACGAGCACAGCACCGGTTATCCTCAGGCGAACTGGGGATGGATGCTCTGGACCAAACAGGCACTGATGCAGCTTCCCCTGCAGATGCCCTTGTGTGGCAGTGCATGGTAACACACTCCCTACCTGAACGAGGGATAAACTATCCAGTAAGTACTGGCAGGTAAGAGAATGCCATAGGCAATTTTTGGAGCAGCTGGTTTGCTAGAACCCAAGATGCTAACTTTTGTAATAGTAACCCACCCAGGTGCAAGTATCCTTGCTGAGCAGCAGGCAGCACAGCCTACAGACATCTCTGGACATGAAAGTTGTCTTGAGATATGGCAGTGTATGGAAATAAAGTAGAATAGCTGCATCAAACTGATGCCCTAGTCCCCTCTTGGTCCCCGCAAGACTGCAGCTGGTGCTGCTCACTGGGAAATGCATCAAGGCAATTTCAGGCAGGGCATTTTTTCCTGTAATCAGTAGTCTAAAACCATGATTTTTCTGAATTGCTATGCAAACTCTTTTTGTGTGCGTGAAATAACCTAAGCTTCAGGATGTGTTGTGGTTTCCAAACCGGTGAGCACACTGCAATATTAGCATTCAGGAGGTGGACAGCAGACAGATGAATGGGATCTGCCTGCTAGCTGTCCAGGAGTATGTGAGCGAAGGGAAAATGAGAACTGATCCGGCCATATAAAACTACACTCTCCCCTGATGTAGCATCAGCTGATTGAACAAGGCAGTGAAAAAGTTAATTCACTGCTGAGAGTTTAGGCAGACATAAGCCATAAACATGTGGATGCAACAGTGGTTAGACTTGAAATTCAGGACAGTTTTTGTTTTGTCTGTCCCTGACCACAGCTCTTATCTCAACTGTATTTAAGCAGACTGCTAAGAACCCTCTCCCTTTTAGCTACTTAAAATCAACAGATTAGTTGCTGTTCAGCCACATCTGTCAATTCCACTGAGAAGCAGTGCAAAGTTTTGTTCGCAAGTACTGTTAGCATCACTTCACAGTGGCAAGTAGAAAAGACATTTTTAATATCTAGACTGTGTGCTGATCAAGAGCAATTAGTCATCAAGAAGTCAAGTGTTTAAACACAAGCCACACAATGACATAATTACACATAAGAAAACTGCCACTATAGAAAGACAGCATTTTTAGCATGGGTTTGCCCTGCTAAGAACATCATGTCCTATGCTGCTGCACTTTAAATTTAAAAGGTGATGGGAATGGAGCTCACTGCAATTACTTCATGGATATATTGGGAATAGATTGTTAATTTACTTAGATTCTTGGGCTAAAGAGTGGCTTTTTCTACAAATTCCAATAGCGACTGCTCAAGACATGGCCTGTATTGGCACAGATGTGTTAATAGATCCAAACAGCCCAAAAGCAAAAAATAAAGCAAGGTGGGAACAAATGCTGGTAATAAGTAGCAAGGAGACTCCTGTGGTCAGTTAATCCTTTTTCACGTAGAGAATCACTTTCACCAGAAAAAATACCTCCCTTAGGAGCTGGGAATTAATGTACTTTTCATTGTGAACCTGTCATTTGGAGGAGAAATTGCCAAGTTATTTCACCACTACTTAGTTTTCTTGGCTAAACTCTAGCTGTAGAAGTTTATTCACAACCTGTTAATTAGTAAAGTCCATGATTGCTATCTGCCGCTGTGACTTCAACTGGGGATTTAACTTGGTCTGAGTCATGGCTTTGGACATTAATTAGCACAAGTTCAAACACCATCTCACCTTATAGATTTGTTTCATGTGCATTTGGCAAAACCCATCAGAGTTTAAGGCACAGCAGCTCACAGTCGCTATCGCAGTATCCTCATTGTAGCATGCTCAAAACAGAAGGTGTACCTCTACCCTCAGTGATTTAATAGATGTAGAAATGCAGTGATTTCACTTAAAAAACACCCTGTGAAGGTGGGATTAAGTTGCTGTTGGATTTAGTGTTGGTACCCACAGATCCAGAGCAATGCCGTGTTGATTTGGGTAGATGCTGATTTACACGCAGGCACTCAGCTCAGGCTCAGACCCTTAAAAAGGGGGGCAGGGCAGTCCGGTGGGGCAGCAGTCACTAAAAACATGCTGGTGCACACCAGCACCGGGATGTGCATGGGGATACACTGTGCTCCGCCAGTGATGCTGGACACTTCCAGGGAAGCCATGGGGCAGGTAACTTTCCTCCACCTCTGCAGCCGGACTCCTTCATCTCTCCATTTTTGGGTTGGGTTTGGTTTTTTTTTTTTTTTTGCTGCCTCTGAAGTCTGGCATTCCATTGCATCCTTGCAGTTGCAACCGATGACAGCAATCAGCCAGCTCTTTGCAAGCCCTCAAGCCTGTCCTTTCTCACCATAGCCTCACGCTCTTCATCCCACGATCAGGCTTGGCCAGCCTGGCCAAAGGCAGATAACAAAACCCATCCAGCATCCCTGCCCCAGCCAGGTGGAGCACAAAGCCCGGCTCCCATCCCAGCAGAGGCAGGCATGGGCTCAAGAGCTGTCGCAAAGCAACAGAGCAGGTCTCGTGCCGCAGGGTCTGGCTGCAGCCAAGGCACTGGGACCATGACAGGGGGAAACTGATGCTGCACGGCCAGTATTTCATTGTGTGCTTGTCTCTCTGCCAGTATTAACTATAATCACTTAAGCTTAGGATAAAGGGGTTTGAGTTCTACACTGAAGAAAAACCGCGGCTCGCTAACTGAAGTCCAGTCTCTTTTCCTAATTCAGCTGAGTTTTGCAAGAGTCTCAGTAGTTTAGTCATGGTCAGCTGACACACTTTCAATCACTGAGAGGGGGTAAATTGTCATAAAAATCTCTAAGTTAAGACATATTTTGAAGGATAGTTTAAAATGCATATATAGACCGCAGGCTGCCTAGTTAGTGTGTAAGCAATTTCTTTGCTTCCCAATCTTTCTATTTGTGAGCCTCTATGTAGCCTCTGAGCATATCTCCTTAGTTTCACACCTTGGTACTGCCTGCCAGGTGGCAAAAAAGCTGTAAAGGCGTCGTGGCCACAATTCTAGTTTACTCCTGCAAAGCGTATTGATCTTATCACAACAGTGTCTGATTTCTACCCTGTATCTACTTGTGTTCTTGTGTCATGAAATACAATTCTGAGACACTATTGAGGCAGCACTGCAAAGCAAAATGTGTGGCATTCCATGAATTGTTTCTGGGGGACTTGAGATAAATCACTTAATATTGACTGGGCTAGCTTTGGGAGTTATCTTGAACCAGTCCACCCTAAACAAGCACCAGAAAATCAGAAGTACTATTAGTAGACTCATTGTAACATAGTTTAGAAACAACTACTTACTGACCATAATTCTCTGTAGTCGAAGAATTAATTGCAAAGATTTGTCCCTAGTCACAACTAAAATTACCTTTTAGTTTTTGCTCAGTCTCTGCTAATAATGCTCACTCAGTACCTGTGCTGCTGCTGGGGAACATCTTCATGGTGTCAGCAAGTTCAGTGCACATCAGAGAAAGAAAAGGAGCAGCTTATGGCTGGAATTTGCAAAGAGTCCTCGGAAAGCATGAGGAACAACTCATGCACACGGCATTTGTACAAACACAATTATTTAGGACAACAGAGTGATTTTTTTTTTTTTTTTAACTGCAACACTTACATTAGTACAACACCTCATTTGGCATATACAAATACTTGTGTTCAAACCAGTGTATATCTGTACTTGGGGGACAAGGCACAAGCACAGGAAAAAAATACAGTTCCCATCTGCAAAAAAAAAAAAAATCCAGTACTTAAAATCACAGACTAATTTATGTTGGAAGGGACCCTTGGAGGTCATATGGCCCAACCTCCTGCTCCCAGGCGGATCCAGCTAAATTGGGGGACTTGTCCAGGTGGTTTTCCCCACACAGACAAAATCCCAGTATGTTCTCCCAAACTTCCAAGAACAGCCAACAGGGCCCCATGTTCACTACCCTGAGGTCTATGTAGAGCTTGCTGATGCTCCTGCAGCTGGCTTTGAACGTGGGGCTCACCGACAAGTCACACAGTTAAACCCAATGGCTGAGGCTGCTCCTGCTCCACTGCCAAAGCTCCTTGGGCAACCCAACCTAAAACATACGGGAGCTCCTCAGAGAGGCTTTTTTGTTTACTTTGGCCAAGGTATGGTTCACAACTTTTACAAAATGTAGTGACCAAAGCCAAATGTAAAAATTAACACAAGTATTGGTTTTCATGGAGCACATAGAGCTTGAACTGGGGACTCTGGGCTCCACTCCTGTAATTATTAGACCTACTTTAGGGAACCACAAAAGCAATAATAATACAGCATGCTGCATGAACAGCTGAGCCCCAGTTTATTTTTTTAATATCCAAGGTCATTAGAAAATCCTTTTCTGCATGTTTACAGTTCAAGCTGACCCAAAAGAAGACATAAATGGGTTTTTCACTTTCTCACCCTTTCCAGATGAAATTTATCACAGCTAATTTAAAGCCATTTGTTCTTCTGCCAACAATGCCCATTCGCTTAAACAGTTCTTTTTCCTCTTGGGCATTGACACTTATGAATTTATAAGGCACGATCCCCTTGCACTGTGCTGAGCTAAGCAAGCAATTTCTTTCACAAGGCTACCACTCTGTTTCAGAGAAGTGATTATCATTCCACCCCAAACCTTTCCATGGATCTATCCTGATGTGACATTTTTATCCTTTTATCATGGGCAGTCAGGTTTGTTCAGGGCATTTTCCTGTACCTGTTGCTCCAGTCTTCAAACCCATTCACTTCACTTGCATGATATTTATAGTAATGCTCTCCAAAATGAAAACAGCTTCTAATGTTGCAGTATCACTATCACCGAATTCCATTATTTCACTCTTCCCTTTTTTTGTGCCAAGATCATCAATGAAACTATTATATAACACTGCTTCCAAAACTAATGTCTGTGCAGCTTTGCCAGTGGCAAATCTTCACCTCAATAGTTCCTTCAGCACAAAGCACTGTCGTCTCTTCTTTACCCTATTCCTTTCCCATTTTACAGCTTTTTTCTACCAATCTTTGCATTGACCAGTTTGTTGTATATCTATTATGTCTGATTTTCAATGTATTATGATAGCCAGTATTTTATTTAAGCAGAACAGATTACATCAGCTGCGTATATTTTACCTAAAACATGAACACTTCTATCAGGGAAGGCTGTCAAGTAAGTTTGACACAATTTATCTTAGAGTAAAACCATGCTGCTTGCATAATTTTTCACTTAATTCCATGCCCTGATACTTTTTTTCTAGAGTCTGGTGTACTATCGGGACTGTGTGCCTGCAGTTGCTCAGATAACTGGACAGACAGACTGTTTTCCAGCCACAGCGCACCACTCCTCATTTCACATCTGTCTCAGCACTGTGGGTCACCAGTCCTGCAGTTTCATGTGCTGAAAGTTCTCCACTGTCCTGGGAGGCAGAGCAGTGTGACTCCAGGGTTTGCAAGTATTGTAATCTTTGAGTTTACCTTCAGCTTCAATATGGAGACCTTTATGCACTTTCTGCATCTGTAAGAGGTCTCAAGCCTTATCATTCTCCCATTATTTATATATATTAATGCAAAATAGACAGACAAGGCTTGAGCCTCTAGCCTAAGGACTTAAATAAAGGAGCTAAATTCACAAATATTTTTGCATGTTCTTAGCAAAACAGAAAAGTATGGTGTACTGTGTAGCCAGTGCTTTTTTCCAAACTTTGTTGAAAAAAAAATAAATCAGTATTTCCCTTGGAGAAAACTGTTTTGATGGAAAACTTCCAATCAGACCTCTTCTGAGGATAAAATTTCTCTTAGGACATCTAATTCTAGATTCCAACTAAAAAACTAACACCCCGGTTGAAGAAAATAGTTTGCACCACTGAAAAAATCCTGTGTAGCCCTAACAGCTTCAGAGAAACTTTCCTGCCTCCTTCCCTCCGAGGAAATGCAAAACTACTGAAGACGGTAATCCACAGGCACACAGAGTAATTCTGACCCTATCTTAGTCAATGTTGTGCAAACATCAAGGAAAAACACATTTCCTGGAGCAGGAATTATGTTGGTGAAGTATTCCCTCCAAGCACTAGAAAGTGGTGATTTTCAAGTATTTTGGCTTTTGTGGCTATGATTTTTCTCCTCTAGCACATGTTCAAGCTGCTTGAGGGTCCTTCGCATTCCTCCTAACTAGAAACATTATTTGAACATAGGATTTTAAACTTTTTTTTTTTTTTTATTCAGGCTTTTCTAGTAGTGCACTTGTATGAGACCAAGATCAGCTTGGTCCGCAGAAGGTCCACAAGGAACCACGTTCTTATCCTTCCATCACCTTCACACCCAGAGGAAGGCAGACAGGTCAAAGCATCAGCTTCAAGGCTTTCACCAGCATTACACTTCACAGTAATGCACTTCAGGCTCTAAAATTGCACAGAGATACGCAAACCAATTAATTGCCCAATTCCCTACTAAGTCAGCTAAGCCTGACATTAAAACACTAAGAAATAAAACAAAGAAATAAAACAGAGGGGCAGGAGAGAGCAGGAAGTTTTTCAGAAAGCTGAAAAAAACATCAGAGCATCCTGGGTCACAGATCTTTGAGTTTATTAGACCATGAAAATATGCAACATATGACGGAGCAAGTAATTAAATAGCGTGTTCAAGCTTGATTTAACTCTCCAAACCTGTACTAGGTGCCATTCTTCCAGGAAACCAGCCTCAGCTGAGTGCTTAATAAAGTATTATATTAAAATTAATCCAGCTGTGTCATATTAAGAACCAACTAATATCGTAAAAGAATAGTCAAATACCTAATATTCCCAATTTGTGTACAGTGTATAATTTAGATGTAACAGAAGTACAACACAGCTAAGGTTATAACCTGGCTGGATATGACCACTCAGCTTGTCCAGATCATCTTTCCCCACGCAGGCTGTTTTATCAAGGCACATAAAAAACCTCAAACGGACAGATTTGAGTTTCTGTTACTAAAAAAACTTGATGATTCCTGCTGAAATCTTGCCACCTGATACATAAACCTGTTCTTCTCCCTAGCCGTCTGCAAGGCACAGCACAGCCTGCTTGCACTGGAAGGATGGACAGCTCTCACAGCCCCCCTGCTAGATTTTACGGGTGGAAAGTTTTGCCATAAATAAGGGCACTCCAAGTCAAAGATCCCTGGGTTTCTGATGCAGTGAACACAGGTTAGCATCTGTCTCATTTTTGAGTAAGGAATTGGAGTAAGGCAGCAGACACCTCATGCATTAAAAAAAAAAAATTTACACATTTTGGACCCCACTTTGCCTGTTAAACCTTAGAAACAAAAAGCTGGCTGACAGGGCTGAGTGTGCAAGCACACACTGCCTCTGAGGCTGTGGTGGTCACTTATTTTTCCAGATATATAAGCTAAGACCAAAAGATACCCTTACCATAGCCTGGAGTCTTAAGCATCCTTGGTAGCCAGTAAAAAAATGCAACTATGTAAAGCAACATTTCAGTTTTACACTTCAAAAGGGCTAGCTGGGAAGAAGAAAAAAAAAATAACAAAAACCACCTTAAAAACATGACCAACTCTTTCATCATGTTTAGAAACTCTGCTCACCAACTGTATACCTGTCAGTCATCTTCGGAACAACAGGACAGGGTTGAGCCTGCAGAACATCCCCAGAGACGGTTCATACAAGTTGGTTAGTTCAAAGGAAGATTTTCAGTTGCTGTTTCAATCTCACCCTTTCTTTCCAGCACATATTAAAGCCCAGTGCCTAATGAATTATCTGGAGAAAAAGCAAGAGAGGAAAATGAGGAGAAAAAGCCAGATAACTATTTTTTCTTCAAGAACCCCACAGTCTCTGCAGTGGGGGGTGTGGAAGTCCCCCAGACAGCTCTCTGACACTCCTCTCGCCAACACCCCAAGGTCCTTTGGCAACAGCAGGCAGGACTAACACCAGCAATCTTTCTTCAGAGATTTTAGGTGAAAAATAAGCCTACAAGAAGCCTTTCAAAAATGTACACAGCACTGAGGAGCATAAAGCCCCATATTTTTAACCCTTTCACTCACAAGTAGCCTTAGGAGGATGAAATTTTAATTTCTAGAGCAGCAAAATGCCTGGAAAAGGGAATTTTGGTAGACTGGCCTTCCAGATCTGGTCCGTGCTGGGAGAAAGCTGCACAGTTTAACGTGCTGGCACAGGCAGCAAAGAACATCGCCAGAAGCTGTCCCAGGTCTCCCAAAGAAAAAGCAGAGAGATGCTGGTGACCCTCCCGGAATGGCAGGTTTCAGCACTGAGATAAGGAGGCTTCACCACCCACCCTCGCATGCCCTGGGGCTGAGGACTCCTTAGTGTGCTTTTAAGCAGAGATACTCTCGGTCTTGCTGCAACACCACAAAGATACCAGGGTTAGGCTTGCTGCCCGTCCCAGGATGCCCTGTACTACGCTTGCAAACCCTGTGTCTCATTTCACGTATAAAGGGTTTTACCATCCTGGCCACCGTCGTCTCCTCTGCCGTGATGCCCACAGCATCCTCCGTTGTCCAAAACCGCATTCCCCCTGGCAGAGGAGTCAGAAGAGGCTGCGTGGAGCAGGGCGATGGTGAGGGGCTGCCGGTGACCACAGCAGGAGACCTAATCTCACCGCCTGCCTGGTCTGCAGCCCAGGAAGAAGCAGAGCCAGAAGATGTTATGGGAAAAGCTTCATCCCCTTGCCATTCCCCGAAGATGGTACTATGTCGGTAGGAGGGCGGTGAGCCTTTGGTGTAACCTCAGCCCTTCTCCAGCTGACACAGCCAGACTAATTCCACAGAAGACAACACCAGGATAAGCAGACAGGTTCAAATGCAAATCTTGGTAATGCAGGACAAACCCTTCTGCGCAGCCAGCAATTTATGCTCCATTCTCATTTTCAAGCTTTTCTTCATGATGGCCGACAACATATACTTTTTTTTAATCAAAAATGTTGTGATAACATTTGTTATGTTGTTTGTTATGTTTTTGTATTCATGAGGCTGTGACCTCACAGGATGCCCACCAGGCTCTAGACACATAGGTCCCTCTCTCGGTAGCCATCCTTCTCCCACCATGATCACACATAAAATAAATAAACAAGCTTTCAAAAAATTCAGCGTGAGTGTTTACATTTGGGTTCTGCTAAGAAGCCAAAAGGATACAAAAGATAAACAAACATTTTAAGTTAAAGCCTCCCAGACCAAGCCATGGAGCTGCCTCACTTTTTCTGGCTCTCCCCTCCTGCTCTGGGCGGATGGGGAGAGGGGACAGACTCCCCTGGCTTTGCTCTTGCCGTCCACATTTCTGTGTTGTCACTCCTCTCCCCAACATCTCCGCGTCTCTGCTCCTGCTGTGGGGATGAGTCAACCGCAGCTACTGAAGCCATGTAAATTACAGCCTATCTTAAAATCAATTAACACATTAGTCTGAAAACTACAGCAGCTCAGCTGCTGCTCGCTGCTGCTGCTAAATCAACCCTCCAGCAACCGAGTAGGAGCCACTTAATTTATCTTAAAGGAAGGTACCCCCCACTTGTGAATCAGAGTCCTAAGAGTGTTGGGGGGGGGGGGCAACGACTGAAAAAAGTATTTGTATTTTTCAGTATAAAGCAAAAGGAAAAATAATATGCCTTTATTTGGTTTCTTGTCTGAACACGGGGAATTATGAAGGTAGAAACACCACTGCACAGTGATCCACATAAGCTGCCCCAAGACTAATGACCACATAACAACGAAGCAACAACTTGGATGAATTAAATATGAACCAAAAGAATAACCTTTCAGTTAGCCAAATGAGAATGCGCTAAGTCAAGTACTATGCACTGCAATTCTTTCCGATTTACTTCTAGTGTACGAACTGCCCCAAATCCTTCATTTAAAATGTCCTGTAAGGTGTTGGTAACCCACTGGCATTTCTGTGGGCTTCCACCTCCCATCACCGCATTGATGCTGCAGATGCCACAGACAGGTAAGCAGGCTGAGCACTGCATGGGAACTTGGTAATCCTTGATCCTGGCTGCTGTAAATTCTTGGGCTGGTATTTAGCAGTGATCAAATAGCATCTATCTGCTATATTTTTTCAGCTGGCAAGCCAGCACAGCGAACTGACACAAGCTCAAGACAAGTCCCACGTTCCACTTGACGCAATCAGCAGGAAGCCTGGCTTTGGTCTTTACAGTATGTTGTTCTGCTGGATGATCGGATAGAGCCTAACAGCACAATTTGTCTGAAAAATCAAAATTCACCTTGAATAGCTTATGTTGTATTTGGAAAGTAAACAAGAACTCTTCTAGCAACTTCTGCCAGTTTCAGCAATACTGTGAAAAAATAAAATGGGGTGTAAATTAATATAAACAGAAGGTTAGTTCATTTGCACAGAGTGTGAATCATAGCACTTTCTTTTTTTTTTATTGCTAGTTTCTTTCTCTTCTCAGATACACATCATTCTTGCCAATTACTGCTCCCATTCAATCACTTTCCCCAGAGCTGCTCCTCCATCCTTATGAACAAGACCATGGAAGGATGAAGTGGGACATGTTCTTCCAACACAAAAGTCTTACAACTCTTAAAAACTTTCAGAAGAGATGTAAAGAATGGCAGTGCCAGGCAGAGCTCTCTGTGAGTCTTTGCTTTGCCCTGCCCCCTCCTGTTTCCTCTCCCCAGCCTGGGGGAGCAGGACTGCTGTGGCCATGCCTACACCCTGTTTCCATCATGGAAGAGCATTTGCAGAGAAGCAATCCTGACACGCTTCCCTGTGCTGCAGACATCTGGCTCACACAGAGCTCATGAATGAGCCAGTCACAAATTACTTCTTAGGTGTGTAAAGATCCTGGCACAAACTAACGTCAATACAAACTCCCTCGCAGCAAACCCATCACCATTCTTCTTGCTGAAATGAATAAAAATACAAATGAATTTGCTTAAGCTTACATTTAGCAATAATTTTTTCCAGCATGCTGCTGTCTGGTTGTTGACCAGGCTGTAATACAGCTGCTACTTATCTCCTGTGCATGTCGTGACACAAACTGAATGAGGATTTCTGAAGTATTTAAGAGCTGCTACGTATACTGCAAAACCCTTGTGAGCAGCTGGAAAAAATTACTATACACAACATGTTTTAAGATGATGTGCGAAATGGTTTAAAGGAACATGAGCCTCTAAAAAGCTAATCAAAACCTTAATGTAGCAAGAAGACTATCCAAATTAATATTTTACACTTCTTCCAAATGAACCATAAATCACATGTATTATGAGGGATCAGACAAGCACAATGGAAATATTTGCAAAAGCCATAGTACACAATTAAAAGCATAACCAGCCAAGAAGTCAGGTTTTTTCTTTATTATTTTTTCTTCTTTTTCCTTTTCCCCCCCCCCCCCCAATAAGGGGCTGAAATTCCATCCTTAGCTCTGTGTCTCTAATCATTGCAGCACGAAGTATGTGGTATGTGAGATGGCCCACTCTTTGGAGACTACCGAAATATCTAGCCAAAAAAAAAGAGTTAATCTTAACTCTCAATTTCCTGGCTTTTGTTGCTCTAGATTAATCCAATGAAGTTTTTTTAGCAAGCTTTTTGTGTACATTTTCTTTCTTATTTTAATTTTTTATTTTTAAAATCCATTCTAGACCAACCTTGCTGATGGATATGCTCTAATGTGCTCTCTTTAGCCCTGAAATAGTTTTCTTGTACATGTAACTTTTCTATCACCCAAAATATGTCAGTTAAACTTTTACTGTTTTTCCATGCTATCTGCAACTCTAAATGCTACATCTACTCTCAATTTGCCCATTTGTTCTGCATGTACCAGTACAGACCCCACTCCTTCCAACCACAATTCACATATTCACAGCTCGCACAATTCGTGATGTGCAAGGGAGACAGCCGATACACACAGCTTAGAAACCGACTTGTAAATCAGTGGAGTACACTACGGTACATGACACATGTACGTACATACGTATGGTACATACACATGGCGTGTACAGCCATTTGCCTTGGCACTTCGAGAGGATGGGAGGGAACGGCGGAGGAAAAACGCAGAGATTTTTACTGAAGTTACGCACAGGTGAGGAGGCACCGTGCCGGAGCGGAAAGCAGCGGCGGAGGGCAGGGGAGCGGCAGGGACTCAGGGATGCTCTATCCTGCATCCCACCGGCCCGCCGGGAGCGGTGGTCGGCAGCACGTCCGTATGTCTGCTCCAGGACCGTCCCGGCTCACAGCCACCTGCCCGGGCTGCCGGGCACCCGCCAAGCCGCTCTCCCACTGCCCCTCCTCGGCAAGACAGGCTCTTCTCCGGTACCTAATAAAGAGTAATAATACAATATCAGTATAATACTATCCCCTGGGAGACAGTCAGGGTGCTTAGGAACCTTCCTAGCTTAGGAAGCTATTCCTATATGCTTATACTGCTGGTTAATCTAAAAAGCAACTATTTTATTCTAGTATAAACAGCAGATTTGCTTACTTCTAATTTGTAATAGTTTTGAATTGCCAGTTAGATGACAAGGCCACACCTTTATGCATAGCCAAAACAACCCTCAGCTTCACTGATCTCTGTCATCTAGCACAGAAAGAAAGAGATGTGCTTACGGAGAGAACATATACCCCTGGTCTGGATCCTGCAAGGTTATCCTGCATGAGAAAGCAGGTCTGAGCTGGGAGGGCTGGGGGGAGCTGGCTGGGGATCAACCTGTGGCTGGGTAAAGAGGTAAAGAGCTTCCGTATTTTCTAAGCCAAGCTTACTTCACGGGAGAGGTAGCAGCACATTTGCAAAATAATCTACCATCCTTCCCATTTAAAAAAAAAAAAAAAATTAATTTACGGTATCTTGTATTTAGAGTGCAAAAACTGTGGGCTATGGTCCATTACCTGTTGGGACAGCAGTAGTTCAGTAATCTCTCAGCACAGAGCTGCTAATACAGTAGCCCTCAGCTATCCCCAGTGGCAAGCCATAAAAATTCTCCCATACCTCAAACCAAGCCGTAATAATGTGGCACATTATTGGACTGGCCGCTGGGAAAATGGCCTTTGTCTGCCAGCTCCACCACGGATGTTTGGGCAACTTTCCTCTGGAAGCCTTTCGCTTCCAGCACCCGACTCTGTCCCTGACGGCAATGCAGATTGAAGCACTGTTGTCTTTTCATCTGGCAATCCAGCAGATTGAAACAACAGCAGCAAATTGTGTGGATTTCTCCCATACGTGGGATCTAAGCTCTGAAGTCTAATCATGACTGCTTAATTGTCAATAATTGTCCTGGTTTCAGCTGGGATAGAGTTAATCGTCTTCCTAGTAACTGGTACGGTGCTATGTTTTGAGTTCAGTACGCGAAGAATGTTGATAACACTGAAGTTTTCAGTTGGTGCTAAGTAGTGTTTAGTCTAAAATCAAGGTCTTTTCAGCTTCTCAAGCCCAGCCGGCGAGAAAGCTGGAGGGGCACAAGCAGTTGGCACAGGACACAGCCAGGGCAGCTGACCCAAACTGGCTGACGGGGTATTCCAGACCGTTGGA
>JAOBAS010000072.1:1670406-1681481 GCA_025311575.1 Elanoides forficatus
GTGTCTTCTTTTCTGTTCTATTAAACTGTTCTTATCTCCACCCACGAGTTTTACTTCTTTTCCCAATTTCCTCCCCCATCCCACTGTGGGGGGGGAAGTGAGTGAGCGGCTGTGTGGTGCTTAGTTGCTGGCTGGGGTTAAACCACGACAATAATGTTAACTGTTTCACAGCTTGACTTCATTCCAGAACAAGTGTGCATTTTTGAGGGCTGGACACATCTGAGTAAATCGTGATGGTCCTTTCATTTGAAATGGTACAAATATGTGTCCAGGGATTTTAGTATAGGTTATAGGGAAAACAAAGATGGAACGCTGTCGATTGAGGTATTTGCTGCTCATCCCTGCACAGAGATTGGAGAAATTCAGATTCAAGATGTGTGGGCACCATGGGATGCAGTGGGTTTGTGTACATGTGGGTTACCAGGGCACAGGAGGTTCTTCTTCTCCTGCTCAGAGCAAACAAGCAGAAGAGCTGTGCTCTAACTCATACAAGGAGATATGACGTGTGTATATTCAGAGGTGTCTCATTTGTCAGCTCGTTGCACTACTCAGTCCCACCTCTGTTACCTGATGGGTTATTTGAATTTATTTAAAACATCAAGAAATTAATGCCTTAACTTTCAGTGGAACATCATTAACTGGTCTATAATTCACTGTCAAAGTAACCTCTAACCTAGAGGCCAAAACACGAAGACAGGCTTAGTCTAACACTCAGATGTTTTCACACTCAAAGGCTCAGGATACACAGTCATGCAGGAATTTCACTGCAATATAGCTACTGCAAGCTCTGGTGAGGAGCATCCACAAAGGAGCATGGAAGCTATTGCAGATTTCCAAGGAACAGCTATTTGGACTTCACTCAGCTGTGGTTATGCACCAGATCCCAAAAGGAGGACTTCACAGCTGAAAGGTTCATAATCATACTCATTTCCTGTATTTGCGAACAATGGCCATCTTTTTAATTAAACCTATGTTTGTATTTATTATTATCATGAGATCACAATGTGCTGAATGCTCTCTACTCCTAATGGAAGGAAGAATTCATAAGTCCAAAAAGAATTTAGGTGTTAAAAATACTAATAAATAGCTGACGATTTTCAGAGTCTGAACATCCACGATTGAATTTTCTAGAGAAAGAGCACTGTCCTTATTAAAAATCTTGCCAACTTTTGCTGAACCACTCTCTTACTTCAGCCCTCTCCTGAAAGAATTTCACTGCCACTAATCTTACAAAGCCTAAGCCAAAAGAAAGACATTTCCTACAGGCTGCGAAACCTGCGCCGTAACAATAGAAACCATCTGAAACTATTGCAAGCAATCAAATGGTAGTGGGCTAGCAAGAATCTGACTTTATTGTCACCACCGTAACTGCATTCAGGTTGGTATTCCCTGGAAGAGGTGCAGAGGTGTTTCCAGGGGTTTGCCTAGAAACCTAGAAGTTGACCTAGAGACTACTACAGTTTGGTGCACTGGCAGGCGCCAGAGCTTTATGGAGCTCGTTAGCAGTTCAGATGCGGTCATTTCATGAGATCAGTGTGGGGTGAAGTGTGCCCCAGCTCTGGGAGGAAGCACCTTTCAACATCAACAGCTTAGCCAGGAGACCCAGGTGGACAGTCAGCACAGTCCCATCCCAGCACAGTGTAAGAACCAATTTTGTCTCCTTCTTGTGAGCTGCTCCCAGAGTTCCCAGAGTGTCTCCTATGTGCCTTGCGGTCTCAACCCTATACAAAGACTCTAGGAAAACCTTAAGGATGGCATTCCAAAGCAATGGTCACTCTTCAGCTACATGCAGCCATCTGCGAGCATATCTCATACAACCTCTGAAACTGGTTGCACCAGATGTTTTATAGGGATCTTGCACAAGTGATCAGCTGAAAAACTAAGCATTGTCTACCAGCTCTGTGCCAAATGCATACCTCTGGGTAGCAGTACTAAATTTTGGGGTGTTCTCTTCTGTTAACCTAGTGCCTGTTGATGCAATTGTCAGTGATTAGCTAGATGCAAGCTTGCCAGAGCATCAGAAAAGGCTTTGGCCCATAAGCCACTCTGGTTCGACGAGTGTATTGCACCCAGACTCAGCGCTCTCTACAAGCAATGTAGGACATCCACATTGTTGTCTCTACATCTCTTGCCATGAGACCCTCATGCAAGTGTAGCTCCCTGAAGCAAGTGTACCTGTCTATTCACGCCAATCTGTATTTTTAGACTGATTATGCTCCCACAGATACTCAGATTAGCTCTTTCATACACAAAGATCCAGAGGGCTCTGCAGAAGTTCTTGTGTTAGATTGCAAATGCAATATAACACAAGGAAGAGAAAATGAGGTGACATCATGGGAGAAAGTACAAATGCTCAATTGCATTTATTTGATACTGCTTTCATGTCAAGTGTTGTAGCTATTGTTCTTACCTGCTTCTTTCTGTAGCTGAGATTTGTCCATCACCTCAACCTGACCCCAACAAGGGCTTTTAGTGAAAAAGCTGGATGCCTTTTTCTGCCCAGTCTCCCGTTTTAAATTCCACTCCTTCTGCTTGTGATTGCATTAGCAATCATTTACCTGCGTAATCACCCAACTCAGCTTCCTGACCTAAGTCAGGAAGAACTTTTGGAAAGCTAAGTTTTTGGCAGAGTTGGTGAGCCGATCTGGATGACCACACAGTCACACCATCATGGAGGCACAAGCAATGTGCTGTTCGAGGGAGGGGAGGATCAACGCCTCTGTGGCTAAAACAACCACAAGAATGTGTTTGTGATTCCCTCAGAGGAAGCAGATGTAAGTGGCTCGAGAACAGCTGGTGAGTGATAATTCATGTTTCTGCCACATTTTTCAGGTAAAACTTAATTAGGTGTTTGAATATGTATATACCTGTTCTTGTCATATACAGCATTAATAACATGAGATTGTACTTTGCAGCTTCACGTGCTTCACTTAGCATTTAGTTAGCAACAGGTGACTTTTCTCCGGCAATGTGGACATTGCCAACTTGTTTCAGAGCAGCCCAGGTCAGGACAAAGCCTGGTAGTTGTGCATCCTGGCAGGGCTTGCCCCGTGGCAGCCTTTCGAGGAGCTGCTGAATGAAGTCTAGAAAGGAAACTTTATTATAGGGAGACTACGTAGCACTAGAAGCAATATAATGCTGCTCAGAGAGAAAAAAACTTGCACCAACCCCCTCCCCCAAACTTTAAAAAAGGAGTAGTTTCTGAAGTTTGAACCCCTGCCTCCTCTGCAGAAGGAGCTGGAAGATTTGTTGCACGTCTGCTTGCATGGGTGGGATGGTCGAGCAACCCATCAATGGACTGGAGAGTCTTCTGTTCCACATGAAAAAGCTTCAAATTGAGAAATCAGGCCGTGCATGCCTGGACATGGCACTGCGAGCGGCAGGAGGATCCCCCCAGGAACTGGGGCTCCCTGCAAGGATTCCTTTGGGAGAGCTCCTGGCAGCATCTGTGTCTCCTGCATGCCAGGTGTCCTTGAAAGTTGAGGACATTGATTTTATCTTGTCAGTAAAGTCTTTGGTCCAGAGAAAGAGCTACAGGGCCCTTCTGGTTAACACCATGAAGCTAATTAGATTTGCTCCTAACTTAATGAAATCCTGAGCAAAGTCATTACGGGTTTTGATGACAACAAGTGCCTTAGAAAGATGTTAATGGGATGCCACAGGGACCTACTGTGCAACCGAAGCTGCAAGATTTATTCCACAGGTGTCCTGGAAATAGACAGCATATACATGTATACACGGTGGCTCTTAAACGGGAGCCTGCAAGTTTGACATTTCTATACAAGGCCCTTCCAAGGAAATGGTCCAGCATAGTTCTGGGGATTATGTCAGTCTAGTAGTCTGAGGGAGAGTTTGCCTCAGGATACTAAAGAAGGGCTAGCAGATAGTATGACTCAGTGGCAGCTGCGTCTTAATTTTTCTACTTTATTTATTTTGGCAATTCCCCAAGAAGCTGCTGTTTAGTTCCTGCAGTGCCACAGCAACAACATCCAGCATTGTAAGCTGCAGAGTGGCCTAAAAGGGATGTCTTGCATCTCCACAGAAAAGGGCTCGTGCATTTTCCTTTCCTGGAATTATTTGCAAAATAAAACCTCAGGCTACTTGTGAACGTACAGGTTCCTCCCTGTGAAACAGCCCTCCCTCTGCCCCAGCACACACACTACCCCAGCAACACATGTCATTCAGGAATAATATTATTGCCAGAAATGCCCTTTCTGAAGGCTGGCCATTTCTTCATGATCATCTCATTATCTGGAGAGCTAATTACTAATTAATCCATTAATCCCAATGTGGGCTTCGGATTCAATGGCTTTCCAGCAATGAAACTACACTCAGAAATGACAAATCATAGGTGACAAGGTACTCAGTATTAAAGATAAATTAATTATTGTAAGGCACACTGTAACAATACAGTTAATCTCAACTGCTTGTTCTCGTGTTTAGCTTCATAGGAAGGCAGACATTTTATAGTAATTGTATTTTTGCATTTACAGAATAACTTCCATTACAGTAATTCAAGATGCTGCAAGGGTAGGTAAATCAGTATTAAGTGCCAAGAAATTATGTTCCTTGCAAGTCACTGCCAGGAGCAGTAAAAAAGCCCCACTCTCTTTACTGTTATATACTTGTATAATGGTAGCATCTACCAGCTCCTAACCATAGGCCAGTTTTCCTTCACACTAAGCATCACTGAAACCCTAGTTCCAAATTTGGTATGTTCATTTTGTTTGCTTTTGCCATGGAACCAAGTTACCTTTGCCTCTGTTTCAGTCTAAGCCAGAAAGCACTTTTTCAGTGGGTCAGGGGTATGAGGAGAAAGGATCAGAGTGAAGAGTTTTATTTTCTTTCGCCATGTCCTCATAGTCCCTAGGATGAAACCTGCTTTCCTCTGCAGTCAGCAGCAGCTTTTCCAACAGTTTAAGTGGAAACAGAATTTCAGCCCAACAGCAAATGATAGTGGCATTGGTATATGGCACCTTTTTCCTTCCTTTCTTGTTTTTGAGTGTCGTCACTTATTTATTTATTTTTTATTTATACAGTACCATGTAATCAACTGTCTAATGCAGTGGATCACATGGAGTACCTGATTTTTCCACCAAAACTCATGTCTTCATTTCAAATGCATGACAGAAATTTAAAGACTGGAAACTAATTTGGGAGGCAAACATTCCAAGTTGTACTTAACTGTTCTGTATGAATGAATAAGCTTTACAGAGCAAACGTAAACCAAAACCAACTGAACATAAATAAGCTGGTTTCAGCAGTTCCAGCCTATGTCTAAATTTAAACTTCCCTTCAACAAAGCAGAAAAAACTCCAAGCTTACAATTAAAAGAATACAAAAAAAAAAAAGGAAAAATAAAAGCTAGTTTAAAATACAAGAAAGAAACAAAAAGGAAACATTTCATTTTAAATAGTGCAATGTAAAATAGGAAGGGGTGACTAGCTAACAATTACCTGATAGTATAACAATAGCGAAGTGGGATGCACAATTCTAATTGTCAAAATTACAGTAACTGTGGTATTTTGACAGAGCTGAAGGCGTCTGAATGGTGACTGTGACTATTTCTAGCAAAGAGGGTAAACAAATCTTATTACTATACCAGTTAACAGTACTATTTTGTAAAGAAACCCAGTGCTGCATGTCCCTGTTTCAAGAGCTGTATCTAAACATCTGGGACAATTTTATTTTTAAGAATGGTGCAGGGAGAGAAGGAAAAACCCCAAATGTCTTGCTACATACTAAGTTACATATAAATTATAGGTTGCAAGTCTCAAAGAAATTATAGTAAGAAAAAACATGTCTCTAATTGGTTTAATGATTCTCCAGCATAGCAGAGACATATAAGACATGTATTATATTGCAAAGAGGCTGTATTTCTATTTATAGAATAAAATTACAATAAGGACTAAAACTACAATAAGTAGTCAACCATATAGTTTAACAAGGAGCAAGTTTAGCAGCTGAACTCTTCCATAAGAAAGTACATCAAGGCCAGTGGGTTTCAAACTACACAAAAGTAGTGCAAACTAAAAAAATCCTTCATATTCATAATCTTCTATATTTTATTCAAGCAATGAAACAGAAGACACTTGTTAAGAAGTATGATAAAAAGTGATATAAAAAGAAACCTCAAGAAATCTAGAACCTTCTACTGGTTTTATATACTCAAAATAAAGATAAAAAGTTGGAAATCAGGTGTCATTCTCATAAGGAAAAAGGTTTTACTTCTTACAGTTCACTACCATGGTCCTATTTTTCCCCATTTTGGGAAAATTATGCAATTATAGTCTCTTTTCATCTCTAAAGCCAAAAGCAAGGAGAGAAAGCAAAAGTCATGTTTATTTTCTTCTAATAGCATTTGCCTTGTACTTGGCTATTTACAGAATGTATAATCACAAAGAGTTCATTCATGAGAGAAACCAAGAATATTACAGATTATTATTCATATTTTTAAAGTGAATGGAAAACAAAGTTTAGGTCTGTTCTCTCTACCGCTTTTCATGAAATAACAAGACTGCTTCTGATTTAATTTTATGCCTCTTTCTAAGTTTGGAAGTACTACACAGGACCCAGAGACACAGGAAAGATGATCAGAGCTGTCTGCAAGACAGAGGACTTGAAGAGGCTGTAAGGTGAGGTCTTCTCTGCTTGGTGGAAAAACCTGTAGCAGGTAGCATGGCCCACATCTCTACACTCACTCGTTGCTGTGCTGGTACAGTTGTGGACAAGCTGACCTTATAAAGTTGGTCTGGGCTAAGCAGATATATAACCAAGAAAACACAAACCCAGTATTTGCAGCATTCTCGCTGCTCAGCCTGGAGCAGTGCTACCCCAGTCCTACCCCTTCCATCTAATACTAAGCAATAATTTAGTTAAAAATCACGAGATCATTTCAGAGCACCGCAAGTTTATATTCAGCAATCTGTATTGTTCACTCTTCCTCCCCGTGCAAGTGCCAGGGTGCTGGCACCACTGAATGGACACACGGACAGAAGACACTGCACCAGGCTGGTGCTGGCTCTACACTAGCTGCTGGACACCCGAGTCAGCTGCCCTACAGAAAAAACCCACAGTTTTCCTACATGGTTTCCACATTTGATTTTCCTCAAATCATCACAGTGATTTTATGTTCAGTTTCAGTGCATTTCACCAGGGAAGCAAAGTTGTTTTGGTCCAGTGCGAGGCTTCCCAGGATTGGACGTAGTGTTACACAGAGCCACGGGCTAAGGATGATTTCGGCACACGCCAGTTTAAATTATATTTATTTTGACAGCAATTAATGTACAAAATGAGATGAATTTGCACTGCAGATGCCCAAGGTTTCTAAGCCACAGAGTGTGGCATATGAGCTCTTCTTCCCATTGCAGCTGCATGGAGCAACAGCCACCTCCTAGATAGCTGTCTGCTCTGAAGTGATGCTCCAATCCTCCTCAAACAGCATCGTGCCTGGAAAGCAGGGAGGGACGCATAGGACTGACCTCCTTATCTTGGAGACAGAGGGGAAAATTACCCCAGTCCAGGCAGCACTGTTCTAAAATTTGAATTCTGGACAAGACTCATGCTTTCCAGGGAGGAACGGAGGGACAAAAGACAGCGCTTCGCAACCCACACTTAACGAGCCAGGCAGAATTCAGGCGTGGGAAACCCTCCCGATAACAGCTTTCATTTCAGGCATGACCCGCTGATGCCGGCATTACGGCTGTGCAGAGCCCCTGGTGCCATGGGCCGGTCCCTCGGCAATGCCTGCCCACCCGCTTCAGGACCAGGAGCTGAAGCAGGGAGTCCCACGTGGGCCCACACGGGGACGAGACACTCAGACGACAGTGTGAAGAGCAGGGGGCTGCTGTGATGGCATCCAAAGCATCTGCCATGGCTTTGGACCACTTCTTTGACCATGAAGATAAAAAGATGGATATATCATTTTACCCAGTAAAAACAGCTTAGCCAGCCAGGGGACCAAATTTCATGCCTTGATGACTGACCAAGAAAATGAATGACATTTGGAGAGAAACAGCATCTTAATGTTACGAACACCACACTAATTAAACTGAATTCTCATGGCAGAGAGCAAGTACTTGATAGCAAGCACTTCTGCTTTAGACACACATGGCTTTAGTTTACCTTGCACCCTGCAAACACTTACGTGCGTACAGAACTATCAGCAGAAATGGTCTTTTGGAATCACGGGCTAAAATACACAAACTTATATAAAACAGAACAACAACAACAACAACAAATCTTATAGAACTTTCTGTGAACTACTCTGTCATTCTATTCACCCCTTTCAAACATTAGTATTAACATAAAGTCAAATCACAGTTTCTTCCTGTCTCAGCTGTATACAGAATACATTATCCCAATGTTACTCCTTCTATCTAATACTAAGTAATAATTTAGTTAAAAGTCACTAGATAATTTCAGAGAAGCATACACATTCATCCTTTCGCATCCAAAGCTAGCCCTTAACAAAAGCACAGCATTTGCTTCAGAAATGTCAGATCGTCATGACATGATTACATTTCTGTATAATTGATTACAGAAGTGGATAATGTCCTTCGGCCAAATGAATTACTGATTGGTTCTCCTACTTCTTCGTCCAAATCTCGGTTACCTTAGCAACTTCACATTATCCAGGGGAATTTAAAACATATCACAGCCATGCAACTTCTGCTAAAACAAAGGTGGTGTGCCATGCTGTATGCAGTGGGTGCTTCCTAGCGGTTACCATGCCTGCATGGCATGTCGCCGGTACACAGTATATATCCAACTAATCCTTTGCCTACGATATTTATTTTTTTTTAAGCAGGATAAAGAAAGGATTGTTTTTAATGGCAGGAAAGATCGCAGGGGTCATGAATAACTGCAGCATACATCATGCAGGTATACTTCTGTTTCACAATTCTGCTGAATTTCAGGGGGAAAAGTAACAGTCATGACTAGTAGACTTAAGTTATCAGAAAACATTTTTCTGTTCTTGTGTATTTTCAACAGCCTTTTGAAAACAGAAATCTTGCCTATGCTTTGATATATATGCCACAGAAATAAATACCATATATATATATACACACACACAAACACACACACAGGCACAAGCACAGCTTCAGGACTGATGGAAAACAGCCATTAGCTTAAAACTGCATAGAGGTTACATTTTTATTCCACATCTTTCCTGTGCCTCATATGGACCAATAATATGCCTAAATAATCAGTTTGGGCAATCTAAAAATGGTACACCTCTCAGTCTCACACAGCCAGTGAGTACAAATAAAAATAATCCACAAACCAGAAATTATGCAAGCTCAACCTTGGCACTAGGCAGATGTAGAAGGCAGCTGTACAAAGGACTTGGATTGCACAGGAATTAGGCGTCTGGAACCTATACGATACCTGTTGTGGGTTCACGAGAAGGGATGGGAAGGTTTCACTTTTTGCTACGGTGATGAACGATCCCACAATAGAAAAGGGATTAGGGATTATGTGATCCCTATAAAACCAGAGTCTGTACAATATGTAATTTGGCATATCTTGTATGATAGACAGTATTTCACTAATTTACACTGATATTTTATGAATGCAGTGAAACAACCACATAAGTGGTTAAGTAGATTAAGAGTCAATACTGCACTGAATTTGAAAGGAACATTTTGACATTCTTACAACCAATTTACTACTGAAGACTACTGAAAACGAAGTACAACCATTTCTTGGGTACACTGAAAAATTTTGTTTCCACTATTTGTGGAAGTATATTTTTTAACCTCTAAAATGAGGAAATGGAGATTTTTCTTGGCAGACCACAAAATACGCCCACGTCATTCACCACTATTCCAGCACCATGAATCGTCACTGCAGCCTCCACTGCTCCATGAACTACAAAGAGCTCACAGTGCATTAAAGAAGGAACAAATAATGCAATTGGCTGCTTTGCAGCAGTAATAGGCTGTTTCTCCCCAAACGCTGGCTATTTTTTTTTTTTTTTTTTTTTGAAAGCATGTTCGTTAGAGGAAGTGCCAGCCATAAGAACTTCAAGGGTCCTGTTTATCCAAATTGGCCACATGTTTCAGTGGGTTCGATTCTGCACCACAGTAAGAGCGCGCAGGACTGAAGCTGTCTGAACTTTGGTTATAGTACCATCCATTACCAAGTATAAAAAAAGAAAGTCCCAAAACCCTACAAGCTGGGTCATGACATCTCACCTGTGAGATCTGACTTTACTGAACAGGAGCATGTGGATGTCCTGCCATTGACATTAGCAAGAGGAAGACCACGCCAGAAACCTGTAGTTGTGAAAGTCCTTTGCAATTAGTTGCCTTCATCAGGCACCTAGTAGCCCGCCCCATGTCCCTGGTGCTCTGCTCTCTTGTGGCAGTGGTACTTCAGTGGTGCTGAGCTGCCATCCCCTCACCAGGGCAGGGCTCCAGAGCAACCCTTGGTAGAAGTGAAGGGTTGCCAAAGCATCGCTATCTCTTTCCTCCCTTCCTCAACACAGAGCAAAGTAATGATTTTCGGCAATGGCATCACAGGAATGACATCCTGATTCCTACCACCTGTCAACCAAAGCACGTAGCACAGTAGTGTGCAAGTTAACACGCCATGCACCTTAAAATTGTTGCTAACGCTTTGGTCTTTAATTTTGTGTGTGTGTGTGTGCGCACGCGTATAAATATGCTAGTGTTGAAAAACAGCAAAGCATTTTTGCTCATTTCAGTGTGGAATGAAATTCAGGAAAAGCAGTAGAAGGAATGAAAATAGTCTGCTTTTATCTGTCATTTGCCTTTGGTTGTTGTATTTGCTATGAGCATAATTGTGCACCTCTGAATCACATCTGGGTTTTTTCCATATGCACCCCCTGCCTCCTTTCGGCACATACGCTGCTCTGTCACACCTCAATAGGCAAGGGATGAATGACACCGTTGCCCAGCTACCAAGCTTCTTACTTCGCAGCTCCTTTCTCCAAGCAGCTCTTCTAGGGCAAAGTAGACCATGGAAGAGGAAATAGCATACAAAACTAGCAGTACAGTCAGCTCCTTTCCTTCATACACTCTCCTTTTCCATTTCAAAAAAAAGCACCC
>JAOBAS010000072.1:1694796-1714619 GCA_025311575.1 Elanoides forficatus
CCCTTAACATTTGCAAGTCTTCACAGACTGTGGTGAAATGATAGAGACAAGGCGCAGGTGGCTTTTGTTATTTTTGGCCATATTGTGTATTTCCCTTGGCAAATATGTAGCTGAAGAAGTGAGGATTGTTTGGGGGAGTTCAGGAGTCTTTTGGAACCAGTTTGATTGTGCTGCATGTCTTTTTGTCTTTAAGACATGTGCTAGCTGAAGTTAATTAGCTCAAGTTACTAGTGTAAGAGCAGAAGAGGGGTGCTATTCCCTGCCTTCCTGAGGACAGCCAGGCTGTCCACACTGCTGGGAGCAACACAAAAGGTGCTATGGTGGGAAGTTTGGTATCCAGTGTTGCAAGAGCTCCTGGCAGTACTGGTGGGTGCATGGGGGTCCGAGCAAACAGCAGGTCATCTGTGACAGTGGGAAGCGATGGGGGCCTGGGCGTTGTCCTAATGAGGAAAGCCATTGTTATGAAGACCTTTTGAGTAGGCAGGTTGCCTTTGTTAATTGCACATCTCGAGCTGATAGCCAGAACTCAAGTACATGTGAAAGTGCTGTCATTGAATAGTCTTTTTGGAAGCTAAGCCAATCCCAATCTGTAAGCAGCCAGGATAGCAGGGCAGGGCTTGAGATGGGGAAAGTGCACTGTATTGGACTCCCACATTCAACGGTACTTAGGGCAGAAGAGGGGTTGTCTTTCCTTTCACTGCCGGCAGATACTGCTGTACAACTTTTGGAATTTTCTCAGTCTCCCCGTGGCACGCTGGTGTCCTTGCTAAGCACGATAAAGCATCAGTTCTCGGGTGCTGAGTGGAGGAAACCCTGGGTGCTCAGAGGAGCCCAGACCTACTGCTGAAGCCCTGGCCACTGCTGCCCGGTGGGGTCTGCATCTTGGTATGGGCATGAGGAGTCTTACAGTTTGCTGTGGGATCATCCACCTTCTGTTTCTGCAGCGAAATAACTTCTGCTGGAGTGCAAAGATTTGTCATTTTGCTTACATTCTACTTATTTGCTTTCTCTTGTAGGATCGTGTTTCTTCTCAACCTTCAATTCAATTTAAAGGATCCCAAGGGGTGAGTATTTTGTACTCTTGTTATACTGGAAAATAAATGCAGTGTAGGTTAACCACTTTCACTTATTAAAAAAAAAAAAAAATCCTACAGACACTGTTAAGATCTGCTTAATGCCAGATATGTTTCATTGTGTATTTGTTTAAAAGTTGTAGCTGAAAGTGGAAGAGAATCTTGCTTTAGGTATGCTTCTTTTTTATGTAGCTTTTGTCACCTTTTAGCCTAAATTTGAAAGCCATGGAAATAAGTTGTAAATCATCAACTGAGCAGTGCAAATTTAATATTTTTTAAATCGATGTTAAGTGATTGGTTTCAAGGTGTGAAGCAGAACTGCAGTTTTGAGGGGTGGGGTTTTGCATACCACAGACTGCTGATGGTTCTTGACCCTTTTCTGAAACTCTGATAAAACACAGTATTTCAAGCCTGTTGAAGAGTTGAAGGAAAATATGAGGAAATGTGGCCTCCTAATGGCCACAGGTCCTGTTAAACAATCAGTCAGTGGTGCAAACTGGAGAACTAAAGCTGAAAGTAAGATTAAAATACAGGCTATGATCTCTAAGTAGAATGATTTAAGGTTTTAGGTTTAATATTTAAAATTTAAGGGATGGCTAAAGTCTCATTTTTAAAGACTGAAGTGTGGATTGTGCTTTTTATGCTGTTAGACTTAATTCGAATCCATTAACTGATCAGTTTTCCTTGTAGCTGTGTGGTGCTGGTGTAGAAATAGCCGGGAAGGGACAAGAGAAGGATGGGTAAGGTCTTTATGCTGGTGTGAAGAGGTATTCCTGCCCACAGGTGTGAAACTACAGTCCTCGTCCAGCATCAGTTTGGCTGATGGGTGCTCGGATGCTGGGAGAATCATATCTATAACAAAGCTACTTGTGCAGACAAAAGTCTCTTAACTGCGCTTGTAAGAAAATACTTTGCATTATAGCTTATTCACAATTTAAACCATACTAGCAAATATTTAAACTGCACTGGCAAAAGATTTTCCTTGCTAGAATGAATAACCATCTTAGTTGAGAGTCAGCCAAAATAGCTGTACCAGGAGAGAGTGGCTGGGAGCACAGATCAAATTAAATTTGTGCTGCCATCAAGAAGGAAGTCGTACTTGCTAATCTGGCTGGGAAGTAATCCAGTAAAACAGACTGGCCAGCCTCACCGACTAGCTTCCTGGCCTGCTGGCTGTGGCAGCAGGCATACAAGTGCTGCAAGGGATGGAGCAGGAGCCGAGTTCAAAATAAGCTCTTGGAGTATAAATAATTAACCTAGCTGTTAATCTGAAGTTCTGCAAGTAGTATGCTGTGAAAGAAAAATTACCAGGATGCTTTATCTACCCTGCACCCTCTCTTTCTCTGCAAAAGTTCACGTGCTGCTTTCTCCCATGTTCTCTAGTAGCAGCTTTAAAGCAGTAGTATGTGAGGTTTGAGATGTTACTAAGCTGGGAGAGACTTTGTTTCTCAGCTGTAAAAAGTCTGGGGGTTCTACCAAAAGCTGTCAAAATCTGGGGGTCACAAGACTGCTGAAGAGCCAAATGTTAACTTACAATGGTATCACCCTTGTTTCTATTAAAAAGTTAATCCAGGTATGTACTTTTTGATTATGAAACTCAACAGTAAGGTCTGCTTCCATGCTCTATGGGGTGGAAACATCTACAGGGACTTCGCTGCTTGCTGCATAAGCAATAATCTCTTATGGTACTTTTCAAATCTGTCCATAATTAAGGAAATGCAAACTAAGGAATTTATTGCAGGAGATTCCTAGATCCTAAGTGTCTGCAACAGGGAGAGAAATTTAAGGTAATTAAGGCAGATGGTAACTTAAAAGAGGACATTTACTACTGTACATACAGTGGGAGAGAAACAGTTAACTTGTTTTTTGTGTATATTGCGCAGCCATGTTCTGAGTATTTCCAGAGTACACAAATTGCATGGCAGAGGACTGACCTGGCCCTTTGAAAAGCCTGCCTTCCTCTTCTGGACTGGTTTCCAGTAGGAGGTCTCTGGAGTGAAGAGTGTTCAAGGTGTATTTGTCAGTGCCAAGGTGTTGCAGTTTACCTATGACAGCAAGATGTTTCCTTAAATGCTGCTGAAAACAAATAGTAATTTTCTTTGTCTCTTGAGAGTACTTCCTCTGCAATTCAGGCAACTATCTAACTCCCAGCTGAGGATAAAATACTAGCATTTAAAAAGAAAGGGTTTTGTTTTATTTTGGTTTTTTTAATATGCCATCTCTAGTTGCACACATTCTTGTCCCAGGCCTGTGTGGCTGATGGGAAGGGCTGGAGTGGAGAAACAAAAGGAGCTTTCTGGCTTGGGGTGGTCTAGAGTTGCATTAGATGTGGGAACTGAGCAAAGGAGCCTTACACTTGAAGAGGCAAGGGAGGAGCTTTTACTTCATGTATATGTTGAACAAGAAGCTGAGATTGGTGTCAAAGGGGTTCTGCAGTCACTTTGCCAAAAAAGAAAAGCAAGCTTCATTTTTTTCTGTTGTACAGTAGAGTTACTCTGAAGGGATCTGAAAAGTGTTGGAAGTACATAGATGGTGTCAGAAGGCACAATAGCAAATCCAGTGGTGCAGTAAGATGGTTTGCATTCAGTATGATAATAAATTATCTGTGTGTGCTGCATGGTTAGCCTCTAGATGCTGCTCTTCAGTACAAAAACCACTGAAACTGCACTGGAACAGTTTGCACAAAACACAGCTAAGAACTCTGAGATTTGTGAATGCATAAAATATCTGTGATTGTTAAAACAAACTTTTGCACCAGAGCACAAGTCAGCCCCTGGGAGGGAAAACTTTTCCTCCTGGAACATCTTATTCCCAAACACTCTAGATGATAATGTCTGCTGGTGGCTGAGAGAGCTGGAGGGTACTGAGGGACTGCAAGAAGTGGATCATTACAGTGATTCAGATTAATTCTTAAGAAATAACTTGTAATTAAACACTTCGGAGTACACCTAGGCAGCCTGGAGAATGTAGCAGCTGTGCTGTGCTAGATACAATAGCCCTGAGGCATGTTTCATATTGGCAATTAACTTGTAACACAGTAGGGATACCTTTAAAAAAAAAAAGTGTGTTTATAGTCCAATGTACTTCTGCAGAGGTAATTTTTCAAACAACCCTGCTTTCTCTGCTATGGCTTCCCTCCTGTATTTTTAACTTTCTCTGCTGTGTCCTGCAACTTGCAAATACATTTCTTATACAGAGACAAAATTTGTGAAGTGTGCATCATACCCACAGCTGGCAACTTCGATCTCCAGCTGCTGTGGGGCAGCCTCTGCGAGCTCACCTTCATCCAGTGAGCGTACAAAACCAGTCACCTGCTTGGGGGAATTCAGCCGTATGCTGAATCTTTGGGCTCCAGTTTAGGGACAGTTGTTGCCCACCTTGCTTTCTGTCCCTGTGCAAACCTTTGGTCCTTGTGCCGGAGGAAGGTGCGGCAGTGTAGGTGTCAGGGACAGCAGTCACAGCCCCCAGCTGAGGAGCTTTTCTCCAGCAGGTTGGTGACAAATTCCTGCTGGGTGGCAATGAAACCAGCATGGTGCTCAGCACTTGGGTTCGCATGGGTGAGCTGGTGTATGAAGGTGAACTGCATGGATTTGGGGGAGCAGATACTAAGTTCTTAAAAAAGCCAAAGAGAAAGAAGGAAGGAGGGGCAAGAAGACTGAAACTAAAAGAAAGTCTTCTCCCTTAAGGTTATCCATTTGTCTATGTGTCAACATAATCAGTAAAATGTATGTATTTGAAATGGTTTTTGTGTAGTAAAATATTTACTATTTTTTGCAAGGTAGCCACATGTAGTCACATGATTTCTGTAGAAAGGCATCTTAATTTCTTTCTTGAAAGGGACATTGGGCACATTCTGTAGTATAGATCTGATGAAGGAGGAGGAGGGGGTTTAGTACTTGAAGGAAACAACATTTTGCAAAAAGAATTCTAGTATTAAAATGAAAACAAATCAGTGCTGAGATTTTTCTCACGTTTAAGAGCAGGTTTTTGAAGTTTCAAATTGGTCAAGTAGGTTTCTGGAGCACTTTTGTCTCCTTGAAGGTGCAGGCTGGACATCTACATTAACACAGACAAAGGAACAAAGTTTTAAGCTTGGGAGCAAGCTTACCTGGCTCACTGTTGCAAAGATCCAAATCATACTATGGCAAAAATTATCCCTCTTGGGATTTGTAAAAGTAGAAGTTACATGATACATGGCAGAGTGTCCCTGCTGAGCAAAGCAGTGCCTTTCCTCAGTAGCAGGGGTGTGCCTCTTGGCAAGTAAAATGTTGCTCTAAAGAAACTGTGAGTAAACTTCAGCCCAGAAAATGGATTAATTGGAAATGTCTCTCAAAAAAGTAGTAAGAACCTAACTTGGAGGGCCCTGCAACTGTTAATTTTTAAATCCTTTAATCCTGTTGTAGAGACTTATGGCATGAGCTGGGCAGTGGTGTAGATGCCTGCATGGGGCAGGAGGCAGATTCCAGCTCAGGCTTGGGAGCTACCAACTCTTAGCCTTAAAAGTAAGGCTTTGAGGGGAAACTACTGGTGAGATGGTAAGGTTGGAATGACTCTGAGAAGAGACAAAGGAGAGAGAGGACTTGAACACATCTGCTGAGTGGAAGCACGTAAAAATACAGTGCTCATGTCAACCTGATGACATGATGCTGTACCGCGGAAGAACAAGAGGAGAGTGGGTAGATGTGTTCAGAAAGAGAAGAGATTAAGTGACTCAGGCCCAGAGAGCAAAATACGTCTGGCCTGATTTGAGGGTACAATAACAGCACACAGTATCAGCGGGAATGATGGAAAGGAGGAGGACAGAAGTGACAAAAAGCTATGAGCCAGAGAAATTGGAGTGAGTCCACACAGGAACTTCAGGAGAAAATTACGAAAACTGTTCTTACATTATAGAGCGAGCCAATGAGGATGCTATGTCAGAGAGAGAGAGGGGGTAATGATAGATCCAGAAATCAATTACCAACAGGAAGAGATTAAAGTCAAGGGTCTGAGTTATTCAAGTGGATGTTCTCTGTTACTAAATTCATTAGATGGTAAGAAATTGCAAGCCAGTTTGAGGATGTAGAATTTGAAATGACGTTTTACAGTAGGCTGCAGAGGGTCAAGGGCGCTTGACTCTCGTCCTGAGGTGCTCCAGCCTGGCTGGTGGTGACATGGGCCAGGTCAAAGCACAGCATGCTGCTCTGCGTGCATGTGAGACCAGTGTGCTGGTGCATGCGTGAGGGTCTGCAGCTCTGGGGTTTGCTGGGAGAACTCCCCCTGCAAAGGGGTGAAAGGCAGGAGGCAGGAACAGGGTACCCCTGGGTGCCATAAAGCATGCTTGTGTTAACACCCTCATCTGCCTGGCTTTCCCCAGGCCACACAGGTGCTTGATTGGAACTTGCCAGCATTCATCCGAGTTCGTTTTAAGTCTTGACTTTTTTTCTTGTCAGTTAAAAGCGGAAGCTTGTTTTCATTTGAGAAGATTTAGAAGTGCTCTTTGCATTCTTTTGTTTCCAAACAGCTTGCAGTAAGAAAACTTTACCGTTTTATCACAAAGTCTCAAATTTCAAAAGCATAAAAATTCTAAGACTTAACCTCTACAGAACATTGTTCTTCCACTTCTGTTTTCTGTATCCTCTGCTAAGACTTTTTTTTTTTTTTTTTTTTTTTTTAATTCAAGAGGAGCCTGTACCAACTCAGTCCATCCTTCCTGGGATTTGCTTTAGCATATCCAAGCTGGCATCTGCATGAGTGTCTCTGTGTATAGGTAAATAAATAGGTTTGGTGTCCTTACTGTCCTGTGCACTGCTATACTTACAGACACTTCTCTCTGCCCTTTGGTGCTAAATCTAACTGCAACAAAGAAGTTGTTGATTTGTGTTTTAGCTAGTGATGCTCTAGGAAAGGAGGACCCTTCCACAAATGCCATTGCTGTACATTTGCTGCAGTGGTGTTGTTCATGCAGATGGCCTAGAAGACGACTTTGGGGGTTTTTTTTTGTTAATCTCTTCTGTAGTTTTCTGCAAGGCTAGCTCTAGCTCTCTGCATCCATGTGGGACTGGCACAGTCAAATGCCCTGGCTGGCCCAGGGAAAGCACCAGGAACATGCTTGTGGAGCCAGGCTTCTTGCTGGCAGTCGCCCATTAGGTTAGCTTTGCTGTGTTTTAAGATCACACTTTGTCATATTAAACTGACACTAGTGTTGTTAAAGTCTGTCCTAATACTCGTGTCCTAAAAAGTCACATCAGTGCTGGGGAGTCAGGCATTTGAAAGCAGGATGTCCCATATCACATCATCCACTACATAACTCAGGTGAAAAATCTTCCCAGTGAGGGAAGATTCTGGGGGTTGATTAAATTTGTCTTTGAATTGTATGCAAACATAGATTAAATTGTTTTCTCTATGAAAGCTTAGAGCAGAGGCAGAAAGAGCAAATTTCCTGCAGCTGCCATCAATTAAGAATGATCTGTTCAGACACTCCTGTCTTTTCCACGCGGATCCAGGAAACAGGCTTTCTGCATCTCCACTAGCCTAGGGAGATGCATTTGACATTGATGGTAAAACTTCCTGCATGCTTCTGTTAAAATAATGCAAATTCTGTAGGCTAAACAAGCAATTACTCTGTCTTCAGAACTGGAAGATAACTCCCCTGCAGTGGCTTCTGACACCGCCTTTTTTACACATCACCTGTGACAAAGCCTGCTAAATAGTGGATTCACTAAAGATGGGGTGGAGGTTTAACATTTTTTCTTAAACAGAAAAGGACAAAGGTGATGATACAGATAGTAAAGTGGTGTGAGAAGGCAGCTATGAAGTAATGTGGAGAGGAAGGGTAGAAGGAAAGGCTTTGGAACAAACAGCTGGTCACTACAGAGCATAAGATTTGTTCAAGCCTGGTGGGGAAAACAGCATTCACCTGTCTATGCCTTAGGTGCATCTTAGCTTGTTTTTTTCCCATTCAGTGCCTGCGTTCTCCCAATACTGTTTCCTGGCCGTTCAGGAGAAGCACTTGTGGGTGATACTGGTAATATCGCCAGGATGCTAAGACTTTTAGGCATGAATGGGTGTTATTTACCGCTTTCTAAATCCTCGTCCGCAACTTATCTGTGTTATCTTATGAAACAGACCGGTGATATTCTTTGAGTGTTTATCAGTTGTGGTCTTAGCTAGAAGGAGGCAGCTCAGAGATGTATTAAGACTGTAGCTGGGTGTTAGCTGAAACTGGGTCGCTTCCCTGAAGGATGCTGAGTGGCAAGAAGTCAGTGGGAAGAGCAGTGGGGGCTGCACATGTTGGGTGGGATATACAGGGGAGCTGGCACAAGGCTTAGCATAGCTGCCTATGTGGATGTGTTTTCTGGCAGTGGAGAGAGTGTTTCACATGACAGGCTTCTCGCATAAATGGGGAAAGAAGTATGGGCAAGGATAAATCGTTTTGGGCATGTGAGGAGAAAAACAATGCCCTGCCTTCCTGTGCTAGTATGTATTCTGGGAAATATATAAGCTGCAGACTTGCCAACTCAGACCAGTTAGTCAATATGTTTGAAGTTGGGCAATATTAGGGGAAAGATGCATGGTTCATTTTATTAGGAAGGTGCCTAATAAATTGTGAACTGTGTTCTCACACACCTGCTTTCAGGGTGGCCTCTTCCCTTGTCTAGACATGACCAGAGTGACTCTTTGGATAAGGTGTGCAAACATACAGCTTCTCTTCAGAGCTTTCTCATCTCCTTTCTTGCCCTATTTGATTGGCTGCTGGTCAGGTTACAGTAGATCTAATGAAGGATTGTGGCAAGGACTTCACTATTTCTGGAAGAAGGGTGTAGATCAGCTGTAAATAATGGTGGGTGTTTGCTGTTCAGAAATCTTCATCTTTGCTGTAAAAGAATATAGTAAATTTCTTTTCAATGTATTGCAGGCCATGTACCAGGCAGGATGCTCTTTATACATGGAAGGTTGAATACAGATCAAAAGCAGCTTCTCTGAAACAAATGTGCTGACAATGGGCTTGCAGTGCTTCTTCCTGATGCAAACAAAAATTTATTTTCTATTATGGATTAATGGTGTTCCAATGTGTACTTTTTTAATACAGGCTCCTTGACCTTCCTCTGCAAGTATTGCTCAAATAGGAAAAACAAACTTTTTGCCACTATGCTTATCTCAAGCTGAATGCAGTATCTTAATTCTGATTAAAACAAAAATCCTTGAACTGCCTATTGAACTTTTCAGAATGATATAATATAAATTTACAGTGTAAAAACTGGTTTGTTTATTCAAAACAGGAGGCTTATTTGCAGAAGTTGCTGAGTCTATAAACTACTTCAAAATGTTATTTTGTCTTGCAAGGTACAGAAAGAAATGGCAAATATGTCAACGGCAGTAAAACTTGATCTTAAGGGTTCGAGGTGACGGGAGTTTTTGCAAATCCAGGTGTTGTCAGCAGCTTTATCCTGTTCAAGTATTGCCTCCTCTAGGTTGCTGAAAATGTGTTAGTATCCTAGGAATAATTTCTAGACCACATATTGCCTAGTAAGAGCCCCATGCTTTAAAAGTGTGCCTCTGTAAGATCAGTTTACTTGATTTGTCCGGGAATGAGGTAATCATTCCAAAGAAGCAAGGAGGGAGCCTTGAAATCTCTTCAGATTGAAGCCGGTAGCTGAGATTTGGTAGAGGACAGTGCACCAGGGCTGGGGTTTGCTCTGCACGGCCAGCTGCTGAAGCATCCTGCTTCTCTGGAGCAGTGGTGTGCGATGTGGTGGTGGAAGGGGGCAAGCATGGTGGAAACCTCTGGCAAGCCAGAAAGTGGATCAAGAGCAGCAGCTCTGCGTGCAAGTCTCACATCGTCGTCCTGCAGTTTAACCTGCTGTTTCTTGTTGCTGTAGTCATGTTGGTGCACCCCAGTATTGCAAAAGTGTGATACTGCGGGCTTGTGTTGGTTGGATGCTCAATTGTAACCCACACATCATTTTCTGTACAGGTCCTGCCCTGTGTTGGGTTTTTACTTCAAAATGAGGTACCTTGCACAGCCTCTTTTGAAGGGTATTATACACCTATTTTCAGACCTCCATCCCAGTTTTTCAAGACTGCTGTGAATTTTAACTCTATCCTCATGCATTTTGTCCCTGCCAGCTTTGTTACCTCTAGATTTAATAATTATTCTCCATTCTGTCTCATAAATGTGTGGGCTTTCACTCTTGAACCATAATAAGGGAAATAGGCTCTGATTTAATTGCATTTAATATAACTTAAAACACATTTTTTTTCCTCTCAGGGTTTTTCCTAAGTTGAACTTATTTTGAGCAAATCTTTATTTTCAGTTGATCAGGCTGAAGAATATATATGCATGAAATCACCTTAAACATTAGGAATTTCTGTACCTTAATATCTGTATTTAAAATTCTGGAAGAATTGCTGTATTAAACCATAGAGTGGCTCAGTGTGTTTTTATGCAACAACATGAAGACAGAAGCTGGACTTAGAGCACTTTTTAAAACATTTTTGTTGCTGTTCCAAGCATACACAGCAACAGTTACCTGCTTCCTTTTGCTCAACTGAATATATTGAGGGCCAGCCTTAGATTGATCATAGAATATATTTGTTCATTTTCCAAAAAGTATATCGGGCTAAAAAACATTACCTCTTTTACAGTGGGTTGAATTCAAATTGTCAGATTCACACATACACAGCTGCTGTATTTGTAGTAAAACCAGTATGCTGAAACATTCTATCAGTGGTAGTTAATTTTATAGAATGTAGATGAATTTGTGTCATTTGGGCCCCTGTGGTCTTCTTAGGTTGATGGTTACTCTATGGCAACATTCATAATCATTAAAAGGTAAAGCTGCATATATAATCCAAGCTTATGTGTTTGGTAATTTACCTGATTTATTTCCATTCTTATATAAAATGCACAGATTGCTCTTTTAGGCATACTAGTACTTGAAGCTTAAGTAAAACAATATGGTGTTCAGGTGACTTGTCTTTCTCCTTCATGTCCAGTCACTGTCCCAATGTGTTGGTAAGCTCTGCCAGTACTGACGATTAAAATACAGATGATAATGGAATTGTTCTGTAGTAGCACTTTGTGCAAATGACATTGACATTTATGAAGACTGGCCAGTCTCACAAACACAATATTGAGATAAAGGTTTCTAAGGGGCTGTTGAATATTGCTTTTACATGTCTATCTTTGTCAGTTGTATTTAACATGCCATTAAAAATTCAAGGAAATTTCAGAAGAATAGCTTTTTAGATTTACTGCAAGCTAATTTTACCTTCAGAACAAAGTAGTTGCATGGCAGTAGTTTTTGTGTGCTTCGGTATTGTTTTGTATAACAGCACGCTGAAAAATGTGCTTATGCTAATAAACATTTTGATGATTTCTCATATTTACATTTTTAAGCTCCAGCAGAATGCAGCACATTCTCTGCTAAATGACTAGTTCAGCCAAGGAAATCAAGTTTTGTTACGTCTGATTAAACTTACAAAAACCTATTTACATTTCATATTTATGCAAATAATTGCATCTAGAGCTGAGTAAAAGAAAAAGGCTTTTAGCGCCTGTTGGAGTTGAAATTTATCTTTTATAGTTTAGGAAGTTTTACTCTTATAATTTGGATGTTGCTGTTTTAACTTCTTGGAGTCGACTCCCGTATGTGCTTCATTAGGACTGAATAAATCGCAAAGTTGGGGCAGTGTCTGATGTGGTCTGTGCAAATTGCTCTCCTCTCTTTTGTTAGCTGAGCTTCGTTCTGTTTGATTATACTCAGGCGCTTGCATTTAAAGTTAAGCACGTGCATATTAATTCCACTAAAAGGGAAAGGATGACTTGCCGCCTGAATGCTTTCCTGAATTAGAGGCTGAGCAACTGTCACTTCTCCAGTTACTGCTGTGACAGACACATAGCCAGTGCTACTTTCAGAGGGAGAATTGTGCCAAAGCAGCCTTTTAAGTGACATCATTGAAATCATATCAAAACTTTCAAAATACAGGTTCCCATTTAAAATTATGGTCCTAGTTAATTGCGAGCAAAAGAGTGTAGATTGAGGTTTTTACATGAACTTTTTTTTCCTTTTAGCTTATTAAAATTCCCAGAGTTGATCTGCCAAATGAACAGCATACATTTAATTTCTACTTGTCAAATGTTGGCAAAGATAACCCTCAGGGAAGCTTTGACTGCATCCAGCAAACAGACTCAAGGTAAGTTTTACTTAACATTTTCTTTCATGGCAAATTTAAGTAGATTCTGTGGCTTTGAGCATGTAGCAAAAACCTTTAACAGAAGCATGCTCCTAGTGATGAGCTGCAGTAGAAAATTAATTCCTGGCAATAGTATGATTTCTTGCTAATTATAAATACTTGCCTTTACATAGAATTCTTTTTGGTTTAGCTCTTTAAAAAGTAGCCTTTTGAGTACTTTCTGACCTTTTAGTGCTATTTTTAAAAGCATTTGGAGTTCAGCATCATCCAAGCTAGACCAGATCCATTCTACAACCATATGTAAATATGACTATGGCTGGCAGCATGCTAGCATGCTGGCCATGATGGGTAGTATTTTAAGAACCACATAAGTCAGTGACCTTATCCATAATTGCATGACCATGATGTTTCAGAACCCAAACATAACACAGCAGCGTCTTGTCCTGGTCCTTTGAGTCAAAGTGAACAGTGTTAATGTCTACCAAAAAGGCAAGAAAATATTGTGCTTTTACATTAAGTGTGCTTTAGCTTCTAGAATATTATTCAGCATAGTATTAATGTAGTCCAGTGGTGTTGAATAACTGTCCCATTTGATTAACTAGGACATCACAGGCAGAGTTTGTGTATTGATCTGGGAAGCTGATAGCAAACAGGTACACTGACACATGTGTCCAAAAGGTGCTACTCAGGTTCTTGGTCACAGGAGAGCTTCTGCCCTCGATTTCAAAACAAGGATTTGTCTAGATAGCGGGTTTGGGGAGCAATAAGAAAATGAGCTGATGTAATAGCTCTTTGCCTAACAGGAGATCTCTCAGCATCCTCATCCTTCTCTTTCTCGCCTTGCGTTAGGTCTCTTCTACTACAATACAGCCTGTCAGTGAACTCACTTAACTGACAGGACTGGCAAAAAGCTGGACGGTTTAGCAGCAGACCTGGGGGAGCTTGAGGCAATGTGGGTTTTGGGGGTTGTTTTTTTTTGTTGTTGTTGTGTTATTTTGTTTTGGTTTTGTTTTTTTTTTTTTTATTAAACTGTATCTGAAAGCGGCCAGACAGCTGCCAAGGCTGGCACAAAGCGAGCAGCAGGAGTGCGTGCTGGGGTGAGAGGTCCTGCCTCTGCTCGTGGCTTACCTCTCCTGAGCATCTCTTAGGGCACTTTCTTCTTTGGAAAGGAGCACCTTCCATTGAATTAAATTGTATTTTTTTAAGTAAGATTAAATTTAAGCTGCTTTAGCTTTGAATCATTCTGAATAGCATGCCTAGGTAGTTTTAATGTGGTTTTACTAATCTTCAAAATCTAATTCAGACTAGCTTTCACGAGGTCCTTTGTAGCCAGCTCTCAGTTAGTGCAAAGTGCCTGCAAGGTTAATGCAAAACTTGTGTAGTGTTACATGCAGAGTCATTTAAAAAAAAATAAAACCAGAAAGGGCTTCTGCAGGGTGTCTAGCCTAATTTTGTGCTCAAGGCAGGTCTAGCTTCAAAATCGGCTCGGATTTTGAAAATGCCTAGCCCGAGGAGAGGGATTACACAGCGTCTCCATTAGTCCTTGGCCGTTCCTGTGGTGAAAAAGCACATAAAGGCAGTGATGTTCAAGAAAATGGGCAATGGGTAAAAGCTGTGCTTTAGATGGCAAGAAGGACCTTTTTTCTGTCGTAAATGTGGTGATTTCGGAGCAAGGAATCAATACATACCTCTAGGCTATGGACAAAACTGTAGCTGTATCATCTTGAAATATTGGCCAGTGGCTTGGTCCAGCTTTGTGACTTGCAGAAACGGCATGGTGGGTCGGGAGATTCTTGACCCTTCTTGGAGCCTTGATGTGGAGTTTTTAGGGTGGTTAAAGTGTTAAGGGTTAGCTGAAGCTGGTGTCCTTTCTCTGGTCAGACCTGGTGCAATGGCAGGTGCTGCAGGGGGTACTCGTTAAGGGTGGTGATGGTTAGGCCAATTTAAACGAAGCCACTGTTAGTCAGTCAAGATGTCCTCCTGGCCGGGCTCCACCAGAAACACTTCCCAAAGGCCAACGCCTGCCCTGACGCTATGGAGGCGACCTCGCCGTCCTTCCCCTCAGGCAGGGTTTCCTCTCAGTGCCCCTTCCCGAACCTGAATCCCCAGAGAAGCGGGCGGATGGACCCGCAAGCCCTCCTCAGCGCTGTCAGAGCGGGTAACGAGGAGGGCGGACATCTTTGAAAGCAAGATGAGGGGAGAGCAGGGCGCAGGCCGCCCACAGGTCTGGAGGGGAGGCTGGCTTGGCGCCGGGGGCTACCACCAGCCCAGGGCCACCACTGGCCACCTGAGGGGGAGGAGAGGAGATGTGTCCTGAGCTGAGAGCCGGGCAGCCGGCGGAAAGCCTCCGGGGCAGGACTTGCATGCCATTAGGGTGTCCCGGTAATTGTCATTGCAGCAGTTTTCAGTACAGCCGCCAACGCTGCCCTCAGCCTTCCTCTCAAGTACGGTTATGTGAGGAAATTGTAATTACACAGCCAGGTAAAACTGATACAATTTGGATGTGTAGAGACAATCTGAAATATATTTATGCCCTAGCTCGCTGTCAGAACTGAGAAACGTTTTTCTTCACCTGTTAAGACAGGTTTTAAAGTTCCTGATACAACCATACTTCTAAACCTGAACTAGTGCTTAGGCTCAACTTTTTTCGATGTTTTTATAGTTCTGGAGCCTCGCAACTCAGTTGCCTGGGATCTATACAGAATAAAGTTACAATATGTGCAACAAGTGAGTCCTATCTGATGACCAAAGAGCGCATGACCCAGGCAGAAGAGGAGTCACGCAATCGAACTGCAAAGTTTATTAAACCTGGTGGACCATTTGTAGGTACGGTTGTATTTCATTTTTTACTAGATGTCTGTAAGTTTTTAAATTCAGTAATGCATCTTTTCAGCATGTATTTGGGAAAGGTGGTGTGCTCAGAGATCTCGTGTGTAGGTAGCTTGCCCTCATGTTGCGGATTTGCAGCCTCCTTTTGCTGCGTTTGGACATTAGTCCTTCACTGTTCCCATATTGCTTGTCTGATTAAAATTTTGACCATTGAGATGAGGGTTTTTACCACCCCCTGCACTTATATTCTCTGGTTTAGTAGCTAGTATTTTGGTTTTGTAACAGCACTTTTGAGTACCTAAATACTGTGCTAAACCATTAACCTTAATTTGTAATTTAAAAAATTAACATTGGGGAAGTCTCATGTACAAATTCATAAGCTTAATATGAAAAACTATGCTTTTCACACTTGCTAATGGTGATTAAATTTTATTTATTTTATGTTGTGGTCATTAATAAGCAACTATTACCACAAGACCATGTATGTTTGTTTGTTTTTAAAAAAGTTAAAGTAGGGTAACGTTGGCACCTTCCCATGGATTTCATTGTTTTCCACAAAACAAAAGCATTTAGGTAGTATCATTCATTATTAAACTGTTCTGAGTACCGTTTCCCCGAGGAGCCTAGCACCAACTGCAGGTAGATGCAAGGTGAGCATCCACCTTATAGGCATTCAGTGGTACGGGTAGCAGTGGTCCTGCCCGCAGCAGCAAGCTGAACCAGGTACATCTGTCTTTATTACGTAGAACAGGCTCTCACTTGGCTGCAGCTGCAGCCCTCTGCCAGCACAGATATCCCTGACAGTGATTGTGCAATGCTTGCTCTGCCTCAGCTTACTGCAGAGCATTTTAAGCCAGCACTGTCATGGCTTTTTGGAGATACAAAACTAAGTGTATGTGGCCTTGATGCTAAGGTAGCTTGGCATGGGTTGATACTGGGACACAGAGTTGGAACTGCTGCCCCTGTATTGTCTAAAATGCTCTTTTAACAGCAGTGTGAGAGGAGCCACATGTATTTTTAAAACTCCTCATTGGGGAAGTTCTATTTTACATGTCAATGATCTGCATGATTCTTGTTGGTGGTTTAAATAGATCCTAAGTGAATATTTAACATTAAATAAGTGGATCTGAAGACTGGCAGTAGGGCAATTACAATATTTGGGGATACTTTTGTTTCAGGCTGACACTGAGGAAGCTCGGGGAAGACACGTCTAGTTGCTGGTAGGGCACGGTAGTGACTCTGCAACATGCTTCATGCAGTACAAATTAGGAACTCGGGTTGTTAATCATGTTAATGCTTGGTTATGTTTTCAGTTAATTTTTTTAAGTGATTCAGTGACATGACTTTAGGAGGTGTTTTGGCTGAATGCTGCTTATACGATCAGCTGTACTGGGGGGTTGTGTATCTACATTGGATTTAACTTGTCAAAACATTTGAAATGGGTTCAATAAGCAACTGGCAAGTTCATACTGTTCTAAAAATGTAATTGTGTGTGTTTGCACTCTTAGGTTTGTTCTTAAAAAGCAGAAGGGCAAAATCCAGGGAACATGCAGGGTGGAAAGGTTATAAAATTTTGGCCTCCACTGCAAAATGGAAACAAATTTTTGCTATTCTTGAGGACGAGCAGTACATAAGCACAGCTCAGTCTCTGTGTGTTTGATAGAAGAGAGAAAGCTACAGACTTTCTCACCAGTACTCATTAAGTCTCCTTCATGTACCAAACATGAGTTGCAGATTTCAGAAAAATGCCTGGTTTGTGTCACATCCTCTGTTGGATTGTAAACAATATTTACTGCAATGATCTTCTGTAATATTCTGATAAAGTTGGGGTTTTTTTTGGGGGGTGGGGTTCTGTCTGATAGCAAATGCTATTTAAAAACACAGAGCAGAGAAGTTTGGGTCTTTTCTGGAAAATTGAGATTCAGGTTGGGTGGTGTTATTTTTAAATCCTGGATGCATCACTTGCAAACACTTGGATTGTTCTTCTGGTTGAGAAATACGTCTTTCTATAGAGTTTGATCCAAAATGCTGTGCAGGCCATGTTTTAAAACTTATCTGGCCTTGGTCCCAAGAACTGTTAAATATTTGGTGTATTGTTTCTGACAAACCTGGGCTTATGTAGTAGGAGGGGAACATTTCAGCTTAAAATGTGATGTAACTCAAAAGTGATTAACACCAAATGTTGGTAGTTGCTTTAAGCAGTGATGCAATTAGTTGTGTAGAGTTGGTCTCCCTAGGCGTTAATGGGGAATCTTTTAATTAGATGAAAGACCTTTGCATCACACTTTAGAGTAGTCTTAAAAAAAAAAAAATCCCTGATTTGGGATATTCAGTGCTTGAGCTTATAAACTGGAAAAATAATAAAAGCACCATCTATAGAATTAATCAGTAAAGTCTTCCTACTGCTCAATGCATCTTTACTAGCTGTATTCTTATAGATCTGGAAATGCTTACTAGATACAGTTTTCAGTGTTTATCTGGCTTGGTAAAGTCTTTTAAATCCACTTTCTTGGTTTCTCCCAACCTCCCATGTCACTTCCCCTCCACCCCCCCACCACCCCCTGCTTACATTAGGAAGAAAAGTACAGGTGAAAAGAGGACCACACAACATTTCAGATGCTGTGCCCAAGATGAAGAAACCAACACGCGTGACCTCTGCAAACACAGTACGGAAGCCTCGTGCACATAATGCTATTTCTCAGCGACCATACAAGGAGAGGGTGATTCACTTACTGGCACTGAAGAATTACAAGAAACCAGAGTTACTTGCTCGCTTGCAGAGAGATGGTGTCAACCAAAAGGACAAGAATTCCCTTGCAACTGTCCTTCGGCAGGTAAGATCATGGAGTTTGTGCCTGCAATTTGTCCCTCCTGCTGTTCATTTAATCATAATTTTGAGCTGTGTTACTCCAACATTTAAATTAGAAAATAATAAACAATTTACATAATGCTCCTTGTTTGTTTTTCAATAAACTTTATACAGATGCCCTAAACTGCAAGTCAACATGAGGAAAGGAAAGAAAGTTTGAAAATCGGAGGGGGGTGCTTTTGTATTGCTAGAATGGCAGGAAGTAATTAACTATTTCTAGCTTTGTTGCTCCTAATGTCTTATTTTTTCCTCTCTCTCTTACTTGGACTGCTTAACTGCTTAATTGAGAGAAAATGTCATGTGTCATCTCGATTGTGTGAAATAGTTTGTAATAGTACATAATATTTCTTGTGACAAGTTTAAAGAAGTTTGGTAATCACATAGGTTAGTATTTCACTTGAATGTAGTAGGTGGCCTGTAAATGGTACTTGGCTTCTCTTGAGATCTGTTAGATTTGCAATCCAGGGAGGGGTGTTCCAGCCAAACCATAAATGAAAAAGGTGGTGGTCTGATTCTGAGCATAGTGTTTCTTTGCTATGATATGGATTGTGTCTTTATCTTACTTGAAACCTTTTTCTATTCAGTAGTTTTTCCAGTGCTCCTTTGAGCTAAGTTCCATCTGTATTTCTTTATCATATCTATCAAAATTATTGGTAAGCCTTTAATGTTGTATAGGTGAAACTTTTATGCTGTGTGTTCAAGAGTGTCACTTACTGATTTTCTACTAAAATAGTTCAGAAAAGGTTTCTCAAAGTATTGTATGATGCAGTGGGTCCTCCCTTACTTTTTAAATTCTCCCTGTACCCATAGACAGTGGCTGAATAATGCATGTATTAATATGTGAAGTAGGAATATTTCATATTTTTCTAGGAAAAAAGTGTTTTGGGACCAATCAAAGTGAGTAAAATTCAACATTTATACAGCTTTCGTTGATCTTACACTGAATTTTAAAAACTTATTCCCTGAATATGTTAAGTGTTGTTGCTTTGTTGCCCAGTAAAATAGTAGGATTTTTTCACCTTGAAGACATACACAATTTAACAAGAGCCATGTTCTTACATACAAATTGAAGTAGTCAATTTATACTTTAAGTTGATTATAAAATTCCAAAAGCTCAGCTCCCTAAGAGGATAAAAGGTGCAAAAGTTTTCTTCTGCCCCATTCTGCTTGTCAGTGTTTAAGGACACTCTCTTGGAGTTTGTTTCCTGTATGTGGTGTGAATTACCTCAAGGTACTGGTTTACATTCAGAAATGGTCTTATTAGTGCATTACACCCTGAAAAGCCTTGCTCACATTTTTCTTAGCTTCATAATGAGTTTTCTTGAATAAGTCTAAAATCAGCAGCCTGAACTTGCTAAGATCTAATATGCACAGATTTGCTTCTCTTATAATACAGATTTAGTTCTGTTTTTAACAAGTGAATTACCCTGAAACAGTATCTGTGTTACTTTTAGGGTTTTTTTAAGCTGCAGCCAGCCAGACATGCACACAGACATGAATTAGCAGTATTTATCATGTTTTGGAGGAAAAAATAGGCAAAGCTGCAAAAAGTGGTGGTGGTGTTTTGATGAGTTATTCAGCATTTTGTATCAAGCAAATTGACAGATACTGTTTTTCTTTGAGGCTTTCTCTGAAACTCTGAACGAGTGTCAAGTGATGAAGTCTAAACCAGCACTTTCAGTGTCAATGGTCTCAGGGTTTTACTAGCTCATTTTAACTTTTTTAGTATACTTTGTATTTTTCTTAAGGAAGATACAAACCCATTTTATTTTCAAAGCTATACAGCAAGGCATGCACACAACCTTCTCATGACAATACTTTGCTGTAATGAACCTGGTGTCTGCAAAATGAAGAGTGCATCTGGGCTGCACACC
>JAOBAS010000072.1:1731315-1750326 GCA_025311575.1 Elanoides forficatus
GGGGAACAAAGCAGGAGCATCCCTGAGGGCCAGGAGGCTGCTCGAAATCCCTGGGACAGGAGCAGGGCACAGCGTCCCGAGGGGAGGGAGGTGACGTGGGGTTGGCAGCCCTGCTGGCATCACCAGGAGCCTGTCACCGCTCCTCTGTCCCCCAGCCAGCCCACAGCTGGGATAACCTGTGGTGCAAAACAGAATTGAGCATCACGGCTTGCAGTGCTGGTGGTGATGCTGTTCCTGCGAACGAAGTGGTCCCTACCTGCTGCTGTGGGCGACCAGCAGCCTCGCAGCTGACCATGGCTTTAATAACTCTGTTCCCCTTGCCATAGAGAGGTGGGACTGAGTACGGCTGTTGCAAAGGCCAGCAAGAAGCACCCTGGAGTTCCTCAGATAGCACACTGGTGTGTTTTTTGTTCCAGGCTGGTTTTGGGGCCGCAGGCAGGTTGCAAAACTCTCCTCGGCTTTGTCAAGTTGTGCATGTTGCTCACACAGCTGGCAGTAGGACAGTGGATTTTCTGACAGTAGATAAACGTGGCCTGTGCCAGCTCTGGTTCTGCTCTGACTGCCTCAGCTCACTGATCAAAAAATAATTACCATGTCACAGGAACAGCTAGATGGTAAGACACCAATAAGATTTTTGGTATAGGAAAAAGCAGATAGCGGCACGTATATAAATAAAAAGATACCCTGGTTTTTAGAAATTTCTCCCGTATGAACTGGAGCTTCTCTGCCCTTCACAGAGGATGGGGCTGCCATAGTCCAGGCTCGTCCAGTTATTTTTTCATGTTAACAGAGCATGGCTGTATGTCTGAAAGAATTCATGTCATTGTTGATTGTGCACTTACTGCCCATGGCCAGCCCCCAAGTCTTCATCCTGAGCAAAGAATAGCGAGAACTTCATGTGTTCATCCTCACATTGGAGCTCCCAGGTAGATTTCCAGATCACATGGAAAAGCTTTTAGGTTAAGAAACACCTAGCCTTCTCCCTGCCAGCCACAAAAGTCAAAACCAGGGCTGGCTTTCCTCCAGCCAAGTCTACCTCCCTGACCCACAAAGGACTTGGCCAGCAGCCTGCACAAGATGAAGATGGGTGCAGCGATGTCCTCGTTAGGCTCAGCTGTCGTTCGTAACTCTGCCAGCTGCATGTCCTGCAGACCACAGCTTTGCTGGTCCCACTCCCTGTTGAAGGCTCTGTCCGTCTCAGAGCATCCTTGTGAATGCACAGCTCCAACTTCGTGTAGAGAAGAAAAGCACCAAAGCTCTCTTACACCTTACACGGTCCCTCAGCCTGTGCAGAGAAGGAGACCTGCAATCCTGCAAGCTGTCCACCGTGCTGCTCAGGTGAGTAATTCCCCTCTGTAGAAAGCCACACACCACACTGGATCCAAGTCCTTGCCGATGCCCTGGGTGCACCCAGCTCAGCAGCCTTCCAGGCGCTCAGCAGGGATGGGGTGAGATAAACCGACCCTCCCCGCTCTCCTTGGGCAGCGGTGCTTGAATGAGCAGCCATGAGCAGCGCAGAACTGGGAAAAGGGAAGGGTCTCAGTACTGGAGGTTTTTTTTCCCCTCCATCACTAAGCCTGAATGTTCTCCTCCTTTCTGAATATGACAGCCATGTACACAGACTGAGAACAGCTTCAAGGCTTAATGAAATACGTGCTTTTAAAATAGCCGTTTTACTAGTAACATCGAATACTAAACCCACACAGTAAAAAACTCTACAAGGACATTTCACTGGAAAGCCAGAAATACTGACCTGGAGAGGAATAACAACCACAAGCCTTTTAAAAATAAAGCTTTCACCAGAGCTCAGCCTTCCAACCCCAAACAACTCACTATAGCTGGGTGAAGGTTTGCTGCCTTAGGGGTTGGTGTTCTCTGTCTTGCAATCTCAGGCTTCTGGAGCAGAGCAGGACTGGCTGATATGTCTGCCTTCACGCTGACAACATTTTCTGCAGCTTTTTCTAAGAGACATCATGGTCTTCTCCTATATGAGACTGCTAGAGGCAGCAACTACTGTGTTACTTGCTCTCCACTAGCAGAGCTTCCCCTGCTACCACTGCTGGGAAATGGGCACAAACCATCCCCAGGTAACCCTTGATGGCCTAATACCATGTCACAACCCCAGAAACAAGATGCCAGTTGTTATCACTGTGATCTGCAGCAAACTGAATGCCAGTCCACTGCATGATTTCTAAACAACCATCCATCCATCCGTCCATTTCCTCCCACAGTAAATTGCTTGCAGTTACACATTTTTGTCACAATGTGGCCAAAGTTTCCCCAGACAAGGTTTTAGGAAAAAGAAGAGGAGCAGAGTCTCACAGCTTTACAGTGGTGGCAGAGAAGATAAGATAAAACAGTCTTAACAGTGTCCTTGGCTGAAATGCCTCTTGCTTCCAGAACCACTGAAAAAGACTGACACACAATGAAAAATGCAGAGAGGCTGATGTTCATAAAGCTCCTCCATCACCAGGACAGTGCCAGGAGAACCAGCACAGGATGAGAAGGGCAGAATGGGGAAATGGAAACTAGCAATGATTTTGCAGATCAGGAGAGAAAGGACAAAGCAAGTGCTTCAAGAGGAGCAACAGGAAGGTGGCCCCTAGGATGTCTAGCAGTGCTGTAAGGAGCAAATGCAGATAATGCAGAAAATTGTGGAGCACAAAGGACACAAAGTTGTCCTTCCTAGCATCTTTCAAGGCCCATTGACAGCCAAAACAATGGTGTGATGTGTGGGAACAATGCTTCTGTTTCAGAGCAGGCTTGCTGTGTGCTTTCCCAGTCTTCCTAGCTATCTGGCAGAAAAGGACCACAACTGCATCTGGAAGTGCCTCCCCTGACTCAGTTCTGTTGGCATCCCAGATCAGCATCATAGTATGGCCGGGGTGTCCCGTTGCTCATGTCTCACACTTACAAATGCCATGCCACTGCATACAGCTAAGGAGCAGGTTATGGCAGGCCCTTGCTTTCACTATACATGACCTGTTCATTTGCTCTAACCAGTAACTTAGCTGTGGCCATAGCCATACTCCATGTTGGAATTACAAAATTCTTTAAAGTTTGCAAAAAATTTTAAAAAAAGGATGAGACCAAGTATCATGCAGTCACAGATCACCCAACAGGACATTCAGCATCCATGCCAGAGACCAGAGCTGAAGGACCATGGGAATTTTAATGGTATGAAAATAAGGGAAACGCATAAGCTATTGAAAGGGAAACAGCAAATTGTAGAAGTCGACCTCCAAAGCACCAAGGTCCTTGGGTAAAACAACATTCCACAAAGCACTTTGGAAGCATCCCTAACTCATTGCACCAGGAGCTCATGCACAGGACAGACCATGTGGTGGCTCCAGCCAAAATTGTCATGAGTAGAAGAGAGCACAAACAAGAGACGGTTGGGCTCGGATGTCTGAGAAGGTGGTTACAGGATGCCACTGACAACAGTCTCTTGGGCACTGCTTGTCTGCTCCTAAAAAACCCGCCCTAGAGGGTAAGGAGGACAAGATAATCCCATCCTCCCTTTCTTCTAAATTGTGCACAGTGCATCCAATGCACTGAGAGTTACGGGGCACAAGGGTGAAAAATACTCAGGTAAAGGCAAAGCAGAGCAGCTACCTGCATGTTAGGCATCTGGGGTGACAGCAGGGAAGGAGATGGCTCAGAGGGACCCAGCACTGCCTCAGCAAAGCTCGTCACACGGCAAATCTCAGTGATGGGGCCAGAAACCAAACAGATGTGGAGAACAGACATCTTTTAATCTTTTACTGAAGTCTTTCTAAAAGGGTAAGGGTTGTATTGGTAAGCACTGTGAGAAAGCAGACTGGTTACTAAATAGGAGCTTTCTATCTTCAAAGACTATCAGTCAGCATCTTGCATAAACAGATGCTTCAGACTGACTATCCAAAAAGATGCATAATCCTTCCATGCACTACAGTTACCTACAAGCAGGATATCAGGAGTGCCTTCCAGAAATATGGCGGTTTATCTCCAGTTTCTGCCAACTGCTGTTCATAAAAAGGAGTTTTCACTCACTGCTCACTGTATCAGTTCACATTTTAAATAACCAACTTTTCCTATCAACAACAGAATCTGCACTGCACCTCTGTTCTCCTGATTCTCTGCTCAGCCGCCTCTTACATCAGCAACCTGTCACCCAAAGCACACAAAGTACGTATTTTTGGTTTGAAGCTTTTTGCTAGTTAGAGGTTTCCCCCGCTTTTTTCCTTCTAACCTAGTACCACTGCAAATCCACAAATGATGCTAGCAACATTAAAAACAAACAAACAAAGAAACAAAAAAGGAAAGGTGTTCTTGCCTTTTGCAAGTGTTTTATTCCAGGTGTTGCTAAGAGAAATGTTAAAATAGGATGAAAATGATTCCCACAACCAACACTAAAGTTTCATATGATTTGAAGAGGGCTTATATTGATTATCCTTTGCTGCTGCCAGCTAGAACTGAGCCTGCTTGTTGATCTCTTTGTGACCACACTAATTAAGAGAAGCAGCTGAGGGCTTGAGTTAAAAGCTACAGTTATGATGAAGCGCATAGAGCCATGTTCTTACCAGGCGTGTTTCCTTTGACTGACAAGACAACATACCTCAATTCCTGAGTATTTCCACTATTATGGCATTTAGAGATAAAGCACTTGGCAAGGAAAAGCAGGCGGAAACCACCAGCCCTTTTTCATCAGAGCTCTGAAACTCCTCAAGGCTCTTTCCCCTGTGGAAACCCATATGGTTAGAATTAAAGTATAGCTGGAACAATGATGTCTTAACATAAAAATGCATGTTAACTAAATTAGCCAATAATAGCTAAAAGCCTGTCATCACGTGGGGCCTGTCATGCAGGATGCTGAGAGCTGACCCTACTTGGGCCGACTGCAAATACCAGCTAGAAGTGGTGACTGCAATGTGGTGGTCCCCTTCTCCAGACACTGATCTTTGTGCTTTTAGGCTGAAGAGGGTTTCTTTGGGTTTTCTGTTGTTATTGTTATTATTGTTATTGTTATTCTCTCAGAGGGGCTTCAGGTTGTACCTGACACCCAGCATCCTTCTCGGTGGTAAGGGTGTTTTTCTAAGCAAATGCAGCCCTAAGTTGTTTCTGTTCTCCTCATGAGCTTGGCAGTTTAGGGAAGGACTTGAGCAGGTTGTATTCACACTGCTTCCAACAGTGACCATTTCTGTGATTCCTCCCCCAGTCTTATATGGGGCACCACTATGAGAAATAACCTCATGAACAAGTGTGAACTGCAAGAGTCACAACTGTATATATACCATGGATAGCAAAAGGGGTGGCTTTTGACAGTAAGCAGCAGACCTCAGTAGACAAGTGATTTTACTGAAATTTAATTCTCCTTCAGATCCAACTAATTATGGAAAACCTGAAACTGTTTTGTCCTTCCTTAGCATTTCACTGAAAATGAGGTGGCTTTGGTTCCTAAGAAGGACTTCTCCATATCCTCCAGTTTTGGTTTTTTTTATAGGATTTTTTGATGAATTCAGTAACTCCCCACCATAGTGCTGAAAGCAAAGAGTTATAAATGAAATTTTAGCCATATTAATGCAGGGATCTTGTGTGCGTGCATGGCCAAGGGAAGGTAGGCATCTCTCTGAAATGGCAGAAAGTGGAAGCCTTTGATAAGCAAATATTGACCACTGTGGAGGTGACCAACACTCATGCAAAGCAAACACTAAGCACAGCAGGAGTCAATGCCTCGGCTGGAAGCGGGGTGATAATCTCACTCACCTCTCCCTGGCATCTCTGCCCCTGCAGGGTGATGTGTGAGCTGATGTGCAGCAAAAAAAAAACCCCAAAAAAACGCTTTCCAAAGGCCAGCCCTGCTGTCTCTGCAGGCTGTCCTGGAGGGGCTCTAACTGACTCAGCTCCACCTGTATCCAACGGCATCGCTTTCATACAAACTGATGTCCACCCCCCTGAACACAGGCCTGCAGCACCTTCTGCATCCCCTCCACAGAGCTGGTCCTGCACCATAACTGTGCCTTTTGAAGCACTTGAGTGGTTTTAATGCCTTTATTTTCTTAAAATGTTAACAAATTTATAGTGGTATCTTCCCTTTCTTCTGCTATTTTTTGTGGGGGTGGAGAAGGGGTCATAATCCACAGACCTTCCAAGCACCTTTGTGCATGATGCCTCTTCCAGATCTCTTTTCTTCCCCTTGTTTCCAAACTCATGTTTTCTCTACAAGAGCAGTTGATTATATGGGGACACCCTCCACTGTTGAAGGTCACTGTTTCAGAAATTATTTTCTCCCTACAGATCACTGAGGACATTCACAGAACTGCTGTTGTTTGTGCACTGACTTCAGCAGGACGCATTCATGCCCCTCTACATTTCAGAGGGAAAACTTGGGGACGAAAACCCCATATAATTTCTTTTAGCCACAGGAAAAATTTTAATTGGAGCTTTCACCCTCCTTAAATGCTCTGATGATAACCAGCCACAAGAGACAAATCAGTAGGAAGTCAGATTTCATTAATTCTAGCACCCACAAATCTGACTTTTTTCAACTCAGATTGCCTCGTATGGCAGAAGTGGCTAATAACACTTTTCCTTCCCTCCCCTCTTGTCTCAGCTGTGGAAGACAAATAATAACAATACAAAAAAAAAAAGTTATGAGGAGGTACTTCTGGTGGCACACCAATGAGCATCCAGGCATTCATGTACACCATGCAGAAGGGTGCAGAGGAGACAACCTCTATCAAGGGGCTCGTAGCAGTGCAAGGGTTTCTTCTCCCCTGCAACCCCCCAGCTCATTGTAGTACCACAGAGTATGCAACTAGATGTCCAATTCATCTTTTTGCTGGATGAAGCACTTCGAGAAGCACATAGCAAGAGACAAAAATACCGGAGGAAAAAGGAAATAAGAGCGATGAAATGAAGATAGTCACAAGAAAAGTTCAAGAAAGATGCATGGCAATAATCCGCCCACTCCCATGAGTGACACTAGGGTAGCTTGCCTTCCTGAACCACACTGCCAAGAACTGGCATGTCCCCTCCTGGAATCTGGCTTTTTTGTGTTTTTCAGGGCAGCCATGCACAGGCCTGCATGTTTTTCCAAGGGAGGGTGGCAGACTGCTGTAACAGTATTGATCATTTTTCTTCATCAGGAACTAGTTGAGCACTGACTATCAAAAGGTTCAGTTTTCCCCAGGTATCCCAAAGCTCACGTTGTTTCTACCCAAACATCAGCTGGGCTGACCAGTCTCATGGAAAGACCTTGCTAGAGGTTCAGGCTGCAGCTGAGCCAGAAGTGTTACAAAACCAGCTTTGATCTCCGCCGGATCCTCAAAGCACCAAGGTGTGCAAGCACAACTGCCACACAAAATTTGCCATGTTTTCCAAGTCTTAAAAAACAGCTCACTACGTTGGATAGACGAGTCAGTGCCCTCGCCCTTACTCCTGCCATGCCTGGCATGGTAGTAGCACGCACATGTGCTGGGAGGGATGCTCAGCAGCCTGCCCCTTTTTTCTGGACAATCCCCTGTTCCTCCTGAGGCAGCAGGTAGTTTTGTACCCACCCTGATCGTTTTGGGCAGAGAGAGCAGGAGTCTACGGCTATTTGGGGAGGTTGGGTCTGCTGCCTTTTTCCCCATAGTCGGGGTAAAATTTCTCCAGCTCAAAACATGGTGTTGGATCCAGAGCACTGGGATCTCAAATTTCTGTAAAAACTTCCTAACTTCTTACCCACAGAAAGTTTCCTCTAAGATGGATGATGTTTTGAGTCAGTGACCCAGCACTTGCAAAAAAAGGACTGCCAGAGCTTTTCAAAAAGGCATAATATATAAAGAAAATAGGTCAGACTCTTTTGGAGAAGGACAGCATGGTTTGTTGAGCAGAGGTCAAGCTGCATCTTGCTGTATCACCCTGAACTCTGTGTGCTCAGATTTCAGAGCTGAATGGCTGCTTGCACCCATAACACACAGGTGTCCAGTTGCCCGTTGACATCCAGCCTAACGGCGGCCGGGCTACATGAAAGCATTTTACATCAAAAGTCCCGCTGTAAGTAAGAGCTGGAACTGGCAGGGCAATAAGGTGTATAGAGAATTCAACCGCTGCCTCCTCAGGAACAGCCAAGTGCAACTTTCCTGCATGCAAAGCTTGGGCCTTAGAAAATCTTGGGCAAGAAAAAAATCCAAATGAGCTACAAATTGCGGTGCACAACGTGGAAGGAGATCAGCCTGCCATGCAGAGGTAGCTGGAGAGGAGGGAGCAGCAAAAGCACCATTCCTGGGCCATTCAGCAAGGGTGCTTTTCCATTATTACTAAAACCAGCTTATCCTTGTCAACAGTTCCTACACATAAAAGTCACACTGACAAATACTTGCCCTGCCTCAGTCACGTCATGACCTACAGCACTTTGTGACGTGATGCAGCTCTGCCACGGACAAAAGGGAAGAACTGAATCATCTAATTTATAAATTGCTCTTGATTCTTTTGGTCAAAAAACCTCTTCCTGTTTATGCAGAGACACATCAAACAGCTATGCCATTGGTGACATGAGCACTTCAGATTGCTGCAGCATCATGTGCCAGCCTCACAGGGGGTGCTTCAGCCCTAATGATGCGGTGTTAATAGGATTCACATAACCGCCTTTGCCCTGATGTTGTGCTCCTTGTATACTTACAGCAGGCAAACTGCTTGAGAAAAGATATCGAACGACCCAAGTACTCTGTAAATTCCCACGGGCCATAGCTTTGTCTTGTTTCTTTACGGATAAGGGGCCTCACAGAACTATGGTACCATTAAAAACAAAACAATTTTTTCTTCTCAGCAACCTGGCCTGGCTTGAAATAGGAAGCAAATTTTGAGAAAGAGTACGTCGCCTCTCATGGCATGCAGGCTACAAACTTCAACAGAGCCACAGCATTACGCAGTGTAAGAGCAGAACTTCAGAGGCACGCAGTTCTCCTTTCTGAGCTGCCTGCTATATTGTACCTTAAATTAATGCTGTAGTTTGGTCTTCTCTACCTTCACTCCACTGTAAGTTTGCCTTTACAAAATACGTAGCACTCACCCCTTAGCTTCTCCCTGCCTCACAGCTCAGCCCCAATCTTGTGTGTCCAGAAGAAATCAGATTCTCATTCGTTGTATATAGCAGAGTACAAATTTGTAGGAAAAGTAACTTTAATGATTCCTGCAGAATTTCCATGGCAACTTTAGGCAGAAGTTTATTCTGAACGTCAGAAATAAACCAAGACTGGAATTTACTGCTTTTACCTCTTGCAAAGAGCAAAGCAGAATCTCTGAGCTATGCCTCATTTTTCCAGCTCCCTAACACTCCAGAACTAAATCCTAGTTTGGGGACTGACTCAGAGGGAACTGTGTCGCCTGCTGAGTCACCGCTCCTGCCATGTCCACAGGCACCGATGCTCACCGTGCTGGGTGGCTGCTGGCACCGAAGGCTTCGGGCAGCAATGCCGTGCTGCTGCCAGCTGCAGCGAGCTTGTGCCGAGCAGGTCGCGTCCTGCACGGAAAAGGGGGGGACAACTCTGCGGCAGCGAGATGTGGAAGTGTGGGGATTGGGAAAAGCAAGGATGCTGGTGGGATGTCTGCGTTGGAGCTCCACCAAGAGCAATGACTCCGCTGCCCAGCCCAAAGGAAATCTGAAATTGTTGAAATTGTTTTACCACTTCTTGCACTGCGGCTTTGTTTCTTCACGTTTGAGGAATCCCGGTGGTTAAGAGGGAAGTAAACATCAACACGAGCTGTGGCAACTGTCAGCAGTGCCCAGCCCCGAGACACCTGCAAGCCAGGGAACTTCCCAGGAGAGAGCATGAGGGTTTGGAAAGCCCGTTGGCAATTAACCACTGGGTTACTGCATAAGGTATCTCTGGTGCAAGGGTGGGTACCCTATTGTTTGAGGAAAATTACAGGTTAAATTTGACTCCTAGATCTCAGTGACTGTTTACATAAACGTCTGCTGTTAAAACACAGTTGAGGTCAGCCTGATGGGCTCCACAGAGGTTGCTGGAGAGGTATTCTCTATCATGACAGGTCATGGAGGCATGTCACAACAGAGGAGCAAAGAGAAATGTGATTAAACTCTTCCAACCTTCAGCACATACTGTGCCAAATGTACTTTTTCCTGCTGATTCCAGCTAAAAGTGAAAGGCAGACACAGCCACTGGTTGTACCCTCTAATTATCTCCATGTTAAAGGTGTTTGTCATTGTGATGAGGAGTGACACACCACCTCTCTATACAGGTCCAGCCTTTAAGCAACAACACGATCTGGATGATTGCTTCTAATTTCTGTACATAAAAAGTGCTTATCACCTTGGTGAGGTGCAACTTTCTTTTTCATTGAAAAATACTTAAAAATAAGTAATTTCCTCTGTAACACTGAAATCGATGTAACACGAAAAAAAAAATCTCTACAATACTAAAAAAGAAAAAAAAAAAAAGCTGAGTTAAATCCTCAGTGTGAACATCTCTTTCTAACAGGTACAGCATGTCTTCTTCCCTTTTGACAATGCTTTACCATTTTAAAATAGCCTCCCAGGACACCCTGTGCCACAGCTCTGTGAAGGATTATTGCTCCTGAAAGCAGAGAGCAAACCCTCACCGGTAGCCTTCATGTCGCTCAAATGTCAAAAAGCAGAATCGCATCTGACCTCGGCAGAAAATGTTTCCTAGGAGTGACCTTGGGTGGACACAGCTGCTTCTCTGCAGGCTCTGCAACCCTGTGCAGGCTTTTTGGGGGATCGCACACCCACCGTGTGCTGGGGCAAAGAAAGGCAGAGCCGGATGAGTTCGAAGTGATGCTGGAGTCCCTTGTGCTAGCATCACGCTGTCTTCACAACCTGCGGTCCTCCGTCTTGCTTTCTTTTAGGGAACTCCACCTCTGAAGCCAGTTTGGGGAATTTTGGTTTTTATTTCCAAGGGATCAAACAAGCCGGTGGAAGGCTGGGCTGTGACTAACGAGGGCTGCGCAGCAGGAGCGGGTGCAACTCCTCTCGTTGCACAACGGCAGGTTGTCACTCCATGGACAGCTTCCCCCCAAAAAAACTGGTTTGCTTCCTTCTCCTCCCTGCTGGTAGTGCTGTAGGCACAGGTCATTCCTGAAACTGAGATTAAATTTAAAATTAAAAAAAAAAAAAAAAAAAAAAAAAAAAAGAAGTCATACTTTTTATGCAGCCTGTTGTGAGCCACACAGCCAGGATGCAATGGGATTTCTCTGACACATCAGGCAGATTTTGCTGGTCCCAGCCACGTTCCTGATGCCCCACTGAGCTCTGCACTTCCTTCAAGATACACAGCAGTGGAAAAGGCAGCGGGGGGTGGTGGGGGGGAGGAGTTTAAAGCTAGTATTCCACAGAAAATGTCAGTGTTGGTAGTTTATAAAGGATGTTTTTCTCGCAGTATCAACACAGAACACTGCACCTCAGAGTAAATTCCTTTCTTTATGTTGTAACATGTGAGATACGTGAGTTTATCTGGCAATATCACCATGTTTCACGCAGGAGATGTTTTGCCTTCTCAGAGATGAAAGCACTAGCCAAATCCCATCGGTTATGTTTGTCTTTCATTTTTAAATTTCTTTCATTTTGTATTTTGGTTCCAGTTTGTGTCTATATCCTTTTGGACACTGTATACCTACAATCGAGAGCTGGTTTACCCCAAAAGCCTTGATGGAATCATCCCACTCTGGTTAAATCACGCTATGGTGAGTAAGAAATACCCCTGCCTCTCACAGAGAAGAGAGACTTTACAACGTGTGTCCCACTGTTGCATTGTGTCACTTTCCAGAAGAGTTTCATGGCTTCTTCTTTCTCACCTCCTCCTTCCTACTTATCTGAATCTGATGTTGCACTGTACACAGCAAACAGATGCATGTGCTTGAAGTCACCTCAAGAAGCCTTTTAGCACACAAGCAATATCAGTGAATCGGTGCTTGTCAAACCTCTGAAGTCAATGAGGTGATGTGTAGTCCTAAGGAAAAAAAAAAAATCTCTTCTCTATTATTGTAGCTCAAAAAGAAATTGTTTCTGCAAACAGAAGCCTATGAAATACAAAATGGCTGGGAGTATAACAAAGCAGTTCTTAATTTTTAAAAAAGGTAAAAGACCCAAAGAACATCTGACCGGTCTACAGCTAACAAGCTAATGTGTGCACAGCTTTGAATAGCTGAATTGCAATGATTGTTTACAGATTTTCTATAAATACTTTCCAGATTTCTCCTTCATTTGCTCTGGCTGTTTTTATGATGTGTTGAATAATCACATATTTCTCATCAGTCAAGTGTAAGGAGGCTGACAGTAACATGGAAACCGTGGGTGGATTGTAAGGTCAGGCAGGCCTCGTGGGGCTAATGGGAAGGGGGAGAGAAGGGAGAGGTTCAGCGCTAGACTGAATCAGAGAAGCCAAAAAGTATGAAATAATTGCACAGAAGACTCATTTCTCTCCAGACGTCATTTCTTAAGTACAACGCTTTGCAACCCACTGCGGCAGTTCCCGATGCGTGTTGAAGGTAAATGCGGGAGGCTCCGGGGTTTCTGGCCGAGGACACTTGCTGAAGGTTTTGAGCAGCCGCTTGATTTAGACAGGCGTATTCAGATACGTGTGCCTGGAATCCAAACACACATAGGCACGTCCGCATTACTGATATCCGAGTGATAAAACTGCAGCCATCGTGCACTTTTAACCTTATCACCTGCTCTCTGCCCACCAATTAGTCTCCACCGGGCCTTTGCGCGGCTGTCCAAACCTCCGCACAGAAGCAAACGGGCACCACTCTCTCTCAAAACCATCGCCCACCAAAAAGAAAGATTCCTGGTGTCCTCAGCATCGCGCTGGTTTCAGGTCCGGGATTTGCTATGGGCGACTGGTTGAAGCTTAAAATCTTCGCGGTAGTGGAGGTGCTGGGGACAGGGAGGGCACAGGGTGGAGCTGAGAGGAGATGGGCTTTGCTGCTTGTTTTAATCCCGGCGCACAGCTGAGAATTTGCCCTTTCCATTTCCACATTTGTTTATGACATGGGAAGGTCGAGATGTGCTAGAACATACATTTTTATTTCATGTGACAGAACTCTTTGCAGGAATCCCTCAAACGTATTCGTTGTAACTTCTTTCTTACCCTGCCTACATCTACATTTCATAAGAGTCATTTTGACAACAACAAAAAGCTTTTCCATTTCACAAATGTCAAAAACAGGTGTTAAAAAAGGAAAACAATTCTTCCTCAAAATTATTTTGACGAGAGAGAAACTTCACATAAAGCAAACCTCTACCACAACCTAGTATTTTATTCTAAAGCTCTTAATACACTGCAGACATCTTGTGCTTGACAGTTCCTGGGTGGGAAATTTTCCTTCCAGTCACTATTGAGCATAAAACATCTGCCACCAGCGTAGACTGATCCCCGCTATTGACAATCCCCACATTTTGGGACACCTTCCAACAGGTGCCTTCAGGCTTGGCTGAGGCATTTCTTTCTTTCAACCCAAAATATCTGCTGGGAACACTAGGAAGATCCAGGCAGCTACCGACACTTTAAGGGACAATCTCCAAGTTCTGATTGCCAAGCTTTTTCTTTGGGTTCATTTCCTTGCACGTTGCTATACTTTATGGCTTTGAGATTACAGACATTTCATGGCAGATTGAGGCAGCATCTAGCTGGCTTTGGTGGAAGAAGACATCGGTGTATCAGTAGTAGACATCAGTGCCATATCATTCGCAGTGGGAGTATATTTTTTTTTATCTCAGTCTATTTTAACATCGTAAATAGGGAAAGCATATGTTGTTATGTAACTGAAGAGTGAACCTAAAAAATAATCGTGCAAAAACACTTCAGGAATACCAAGCTCCTTGCGTTCACAGTGATGCTGCAGCACCTTCCTTGCAAAAATGAACTAGCCATTTATTTTTCTCACATTTACTGCTCTTACAGTGGGAAAGTGTCATTGCCCACCTGGTAGCCCAGAGTCGTACAGAGAGCATTACATTTTAGGCATGTTTTTGCACTCCGAGCAGAAACATTTTCTGTTTTGCAGAAAGGATGGCTAATGCAGAAAGGAATCTTGCAAATATTTGAAGGAGGCCAAATACTCCAGACTACCTGGGTTTCTCTCTTTGCCTTTCTACTGAGTTTAACCCAAGGGCTGCGCCTAGGTTGCCTCTTCTGTTTGCCTGGGACAATTAGGTTTTACCGTCTTTATACAAAGCTTTGAGCTTCATGGGTGAACACTCCCCCCTCCCCCCTTATGTCTCAAGCACAATTATTTTATTTGAACAAGATTTTCGAAGTAGAATATGGCTGAGACAAAAGATACACTGGCCAATTCGTCAAGTGAAATTGTTTATTTCTTTCCCAGCCATCTCTTTTCAAGCAACACCTGGATACTCTCCAGAAGGCGACTAACTGCAGGAGACAGCTTGGATTAAATCATATGCATGTATTATTCAACTTAATGGCAGCGTAGGGGAACACTACATTTTGAAGGGGCTGACGGAATTGAACACTAAACAAAGAGGGGCAACAGTGGGTCAGAAGAGATCACTCAAAAACATTTTAGTCTGTGACAAAAAGATACACATCAACATTGACCAGATGTGTTCACAAAAATGGTAATGGTACAATTGCCTTTTTGTAAAGGAGGTTTGTATTTTCAGACTGTAAGGCACAGTTCTTGTAAAATGCAAATTTTCTTCAATAAGCACGATTTTCTTTATTTTCAGGCTGCAGCTAAGTTTAGTTTAGCCATCTCTTTTCCTAATTTATTCTGTAGCCATGTTACCCTCTCATCTTGACAAAAATCAGCATTTTAGTGTCCTGGGAACTTTACTGACACATAGTTATGAACTGTGCATGTTCTGAAGACCTTGTAAGCTAAATAACTAAGAATAAAAAATGAGGGATGATAAATGGAGGCACAGAAGAAAAATGACTTACCTGGCAGACTTTCAGCAACAATGACAACAGACCCCACATGGCCTGAGACTCTCAAGCTCCTTTGCTCTTTGCCCTGGTGTAGCTAAGCAGTATCTGAATATAAGAAGAAAATGCAAGGGAGTGAAAGAACAACCTGGGTGCATACAAGTAATTTTCCTTCACTGAAGCAAGCCATTGATGCCCTGACAGTAAGAATACCAGCAAGACTTGCCATCTCCTCTCTCATCTTGGAGCTTCTTGGTATTTACAAGCTGCTCGTCCTCTGCCCACCTAGCTAAACCATTACCTTCCCTAGTGTGGACACAACTACATCAACAGAAATCTTATTTTGGATCAGTATGATTTAGTTCCATCTGGAAAAGAAAATAAGTTATATGAATACAAATTACTCTTACTCCTATGTGAGGGCATCTGTGTGAAGGATTATAGCTTCCTACAGCTGTTTTAGGAAGCTGCTGCAACAATAACCGACCAAGGGAATGCAAAATCAGTGTGTGGAGCTGAACCCGCTTGTCCAGGCCACTCTAACAGGACTCCTGCTCCAGGTTTGTGCACAAGAGCCACCCCGGGTTCCTCTTTGACCATCTTAATCAATTCTCCTTGCAATTGGTATTTAATGCTTAATAATTCTTGCATATTTACGCAAGAGAGAAACATTTCCATTTGTTTGCATTTCACAGTATCTCAATTTAAAGCTGTCTGGCAACTATGGACATTCATAGGCTTTCAATTACATTCAGCTTTTGGCAAAGAAGAAGAACGTGTGTGTGAGGGATATGGCACATGAAATTAATCACCCCGCACATTTAAGAGCAAAGATGCTTAGCTTTTCCCAGCACTACATAGATTTTTTTTTTGAAGTTTCCATTTTTGTTGACATAAGCCCATTTCCTCAGGGAGAAAGTATGTGTTTCACAGACAAATGTTATGGCAGGGAATCCTCCCTGGCTGCTGCTACCCCGGCGTGCACAGGTGCCGTCTCTGTAACCCACCCTGCGAAGGCACAGCTGGAGACAAATATTCCACAGCGAAGGATGTGTCACTTCAGTCTCATGTCAGCTTCCAGCTGCAGTGCAACATCAGTTTCTTAGACGACATATCTAATGTCAGGGAGAAATGCAATTAAAATTCTGGCACTGACATGGAGGCAAAACATTTGCTAGTAAGCAATAGGATATTCAGCCAGGGCCTTATTTCCAAAAATGCGTGCGTGCACGCAGGGAACGTTCTCTCTGAAGCTCTTTTACCTTTGATCAGACAATTGGTCTGACATTTCATCCATTTTTCACAGTGATGCTGCTCCCAAACTACCTACACATCTCAGAAAAAGCAGGGGAAAAAAATGTTGCTTTTCAGATGAGCATGAACAGACCTGGAAAGGGCAGAAACGGATAGTAGCTGACAGTTCAGAGGGGAGTGCTGCTGGAGTTAAATTGAGCAATAGCTTCCTGACTAATTTGTCACCACACCTGCTCAGTAACAGGATTCCTGGTGCCTCCTGCTCTTTCCATAAAATAAATCTGTGGTTCCCTGAAAATGCACTGATGGCTGAGAATATAAAAGGCAGGTAGTAACTCCAAGAGAGAATTATTTCTTTAACTAGATATGGCAATGTACTAGTTAAAGAAATAAAGGGAACAATAATGCTTAAGCCCCTCCCACTCCAAAAAAATAAAAAGAGGTTAAGAGACAAAGAAAAATGTGTACAGACAGATTACAAAAGAAAATTTTAAAGGAGGCATTTGAATGAAAGCAGTATCATAGCAAAATAAATCAAAAGAGGGAATTTGTTCCAAAATGAAGCCAAGAAAGGAGAAAGCATACAGAGATTCAGAAAATTATGGGGAGTATAAAACTAAATAGAGGTTATAGTGACAGGAAGCCGTTTAGTTTTATTATGCTCAGATAACACAGGCTGTAATTGTTTATGAAAGCATCCAACCCAAGGAAATTTCCATAGACAAGAGGACGTTTCCCAACCAAGAGCTGAATAACTGAGTAAACACCTCAAGGGTCAACCAATGAACGCTGGCTTCATAAGCCTCGTAAGACAGCGCCAAAGTGGGTTTTTACTTTTTTCTTTGCAGTAACATATCGACGGAGAAGATACAAGCATGAGTATCGGCCACGAGTGGTTGTCAGTACACAAGCTCTGCGGGGAGTTTGTCTGAAAGGAGAAACACGGGCAGTTTTTCAAAAGCACTTGATGGTGTCCAACTGTGCCCAGTGGAGTTTAGTTTGGCCAGTGGTAACTGTTTGTGAAAAATCCCCTGCTAAAGTCTCACATGTTAATGAAAAGCAGACACGGAGGGTATGTAAATGCAGACGAATTAGAAACAAACAGCTATGGTCAACTGAGGCATCATTTCCTTCACGCTGGAGTCAAACGGGGTCAAACCGAGTCAAACTGCGACACACGCGTTAGGCGTACGAGTGATCTCAGCAGCTCTGGGGAGATTATTCATGGGCTTAAAACTCAGCCTAGGCTGGAGCCTGCAGCTGAACACAAACTCTACCCAACTCTGTCTTCTCAGCCCCAGGAAACTGGCTTTTACTTACATTCTCAACAGCAAAACGAGGATGTAACATTGAATAAATACACAAATTACTCAAAATATGGGAAGTAAAAATTCCATATGGTCTTACCAAACAGTGGAAACAATACCCAGACAGGACTATTTATCTCAGTTTAAACTCATGAACCTGAAACGTATCCTGGGAAACATACAACATAGGGTAGGAAACAAAAAATAAAGAAGCAGGAGAATGTTATAATTTCATTCTTCTTCGCAGAAGATGAGTTAACATGGCAATATTTCAGATAAAGTTCTGCATATGTTTAAGAAACTTTCTTCCCCCTGTATTCATATGCCGGAATTTATGAGCAACAAAAAGAAATTTGCAATTTTATAACTAGTTCAGATTCACCTGAGTTTGTCAGGAAAAAAGCAAAGAAACCAAACCCAAGTTAAAAATCGTAATAAGTGCCAAAAAGAGCCACAGAGGATTTTTAAAGCAAATGTTTGGAATCAGAATTCAGATTATAAGTGTGATTAGTTAACAAAATGTCTCTGACAATTTTGAAAGTCCTGTAACTTTTATCTTTCCACTGTACAAATACATTTTTTAAAAAAGCATTAAAAAATACTTCTGTCCTTACAATATTTGTAAGCTAAAAGCTTTCCTTGACAAACAGAGGTTATTAGACAAGTAAATGTATTAATATTTCAAAGAACATAAAAATAAGTACTAACAGGATTCTTGCCAAGAGAAGAAAAAAGCTCTCTGATTCAGTTCAGTTCATAGATAGCCTGATCAGTGCACATAGCTATTGTTTTAGCCTGTTTTCCTTACCTTGGAGTGAAATAGGTTTTTCCTCCCTCTGTGATAATTATTTTTGACAGTTTCACTGTTTATATGTGAAACTGAGAAACTGTTAATTGAAATAAAAAATGAGTCACTGTTTCCAGCAATTTTTGCCAATGTTTTGATCTGTGTCAATCTGAGCTTAATTATTAAGTTTTCTTTAAAGCAAGAGGCAAAACTGTATATTTTAATTTGGCCCCATACAAATACTGCACTCTTCAGACATACATCCGTTTAAGGATATAAAGTGCAGCTAAATAGGGTTGAAAGCATATTTAATGACCATGCACTGGAGACCTATGGTAAAAATCACTCAAATGAGAAAAATACATCTTTTTTATTGGGAAGGATACGAGAAGTCTTTAAAGCCTTTCAGCAGATATGATTAACTGTGATATATGGTCTATCACTAATGATGCTGCCAAAGTCAACGTCTATTGTCTATGAGAGGGAAATCATTTGGAAAGCCAACTGCGTGTCACAGGCAAAGGGCAGGCTTTGCACCCGTAAGCCAACCACGCGTTCCTGTATAAATACACATCTGCTCTAGCAAACATGCTCAGTTATTGGGTGGAAATTCCACTGTGATTTTATTGTTAATGGACAAACTGGGCTTGGCAGAAATACGTGAAGTCACCAGCAGACTCTGGGGTAGCAGAAGTGCAAGGAAAGATTTTCCCACATGTGTATTGGGCCTGAGGTGTATGTGTACATGAGAAGGAAGCGGGGAGGGGGG
>JAOBAS010000072.1:1803148-1815669 GCA_025311575.1 Elanoides forficatus
GGTTTCCAGCGAGTATCTCAGATAAAGCAATGAAAACAAATATGCAGTCTTTGCTGACAAAAGGGTAATGATACTTTCCACGGCAAGGACATAACTGCAGCTAAGTCAAGGAGGAAGATTTTTTTCCTTGTGGAAGCTGTAGCCTTATTTGCACTGATCCACATATGACTAACTGGCCCATATTTTCAGGGCAGTGAGGGGATTTACTGCACTTGCATTCAGAGTTGTTGCCAACCCCACTCATTACCTGAGTCTGCATGCTGCATAGAGCTGCTGCTGATGTTCTGAGCAGCTTTAGGTGCACGAGAAATTACGTTGTTCTAGGTGAGGTAAATTTCCATATTTTTTTTTTTCAAAGATAGAAGAGTCCAGATAACAGTAATACGTTTTGCTGAATAGAGCTGTCTCCTCCTAATGCTGCAAAATACAGCCTGTGACAAGCTTGACTTTATTGGTGCTTGTTCACAGTGGAGGTGGCTGCTGCGAGACCTGCCAGCCGAGACCTGCACAGACAAAGCACCAGCAAGCAAAAGGAGTTTTTCTGTTGTTGTAGCCATCTGCCACGTCCAAACCAACGAAAGCCACCCGTGTGCGAGAAAGCAAGGAATGAACAGTGGGACAGCGTTAAGGACCGCTAATATTTTTCAGTGCAACTATGCTAGAGAAATGCTATAGGGTTGATTGGGCTTTGAAGCACGGGAGGTTTCCACACCCCCCATGAATACTGGAGCCAGTTTCAGAGATGGCACAGCAGCTCTTGGCCAGAGGTTGCTATCCCTCCAGCCCAAGAGATTTCACTGTTGACTGCTTTCTAGATGTCACTGGTGGAGACATCAAAAAAAATCAGCACAGATCCCAAGGCTTTTGTATGAAGTTGTGGAATCATCATCCTTGCAGGCATGCAAGGTTTCACTGTAAAAGTCCTTGCACAACCTGAGCTCATTAGAGGTGCTTGGAGTAGAGGCTGGGTTCGATGAACTCCAGAGGTCCCTTCCAACCTGAATTATTCCCTGACTCCACAAATCCCTTCCCTCCTGCAGAGTGACCGCTAAGCCCTGTCCTTCACTTCCTCTTCTTACAGCAGCTTTCAACCCCAAAACCAACCTCTCGTCCAATCTTGTGGCAACTTAGTTTCTTTACAAAGTTTAATAAGATTTGCAAAAAGCTTCTCAAAGGCTTTTTGAAAATGCAAGAGGATTACTATGCCCACACGACCCCCTTTATCTGCATACTTACCACCCCTCCTCCAAATGCCAGTGATGCTGGTCTTCACTGGAGCCTCTCCAACACCTTCCCAACAGACTATGTTCATCCACGTGTCCCCTGATCTCATTCTCTATCACAGATGGTGTCATCTCACCAGGAATGGCAGTCGGTCCCACTGCTTTGGCATTCCCCAGACCCCGCTAAAGCAGTTTTTGGACATACTGGCAGCATCTCCAACGATACACAGACCCCAGACCCAGTTCTGTGGTTTCTTATTGGAGTTTCTGAGGACCACCCTCACAAATGTTATCTGCTCCTGGCCACTTATTAACATCTACTTTAACTATTTTTTTCTAATATTACTGTATCAGATCAAGTAATTCAATATCAGCCTGATACTGAATCAAAACTATGAAGGGGGTGGAAAAACATCTGATGGCAGGAAAAATAACAGTTTTTTAATTTAAACCAGATCCAGTTTGTAGCAGAACAGAGCTGTGAAAGCAACTACCGAGTTGTGGAAAGCTGCTAACACTGTGAGGGTGATTCATGGATTACCAGAAGCCAGCTCTGCTGCTGCTGCAGAAGTCCTGTGCAAGGACTGCCCTACAAGCTTGCTGCTTTCTGCGGTGAAGGGAACAAGGTCCTGTACCACGAGGAGGGGACACACTTGGCACCTACATGCCCCAACCTGCTGCAGAGGTGAAGGGCTGGAAACATTACCTGCTGCAGAATCAGACACCCCATTCCCAGCGGTAAGAATCCCCAACTGCAGATGTACGGCTGCACCATGTAATTCTCATGTCATTCTTTAATAAGCGTTATTAATTGCATTAGAACGCAGGTCAAAGGATCGAAAAAAAGTGGGACCCCCTTGGCAGGAGATGCTGCTGTAGTTGGGGGGCAGGGAAGGGAAGGGATGGCATATGCTCAACAGGTTTTGAAAGTTCTGGGCTGTTTTAATCCACTTTATGATCCCCTGGATAAGCGCTTAAGACCCAGTGACCCAGCGCGTGAATTCTATGGGGAGAAGTGCCTCAAACTACTTAATGTGCTCCTGCAGAAGCTCTGCCCTTTGCCTGCCCACGGCTTTGTTCAGTAACGTATAAACTTTCTAATTTTATTAAAAACATGTCACAGGAGTGCAGATGTCATTCATTACATCAGGGAAATGAAAATGGTCTAAGAAAGTGAGCTGAACATGTAAGTTAATGTGCATTTTAAGAAGAGAAAATTAAAGAACAAAGATCATACCTAGATATACAAAATATCTACCACATAGTCTATGGATAACAAAAACAGTTATTCACCTGTCAAAGTTGCAAGTTCTCAACAAGTCACAAATAAAACTTCATCAGGAGTAAGCTTCCTGTTTAAAGTTACCTTCTAACCTGTTTTATACAACTGCACTTCTCCAGAATGAAAAGACAGAGCACACTGTTAATCAGCTCTCTTTATACAGATGTTAAACACCTTCCAAGTGGTCATTGGATGGCCATTTAATGTTTAAAAAAACAATGTTGGTTTCCAAAAATCCAAAGATACAGTTCAGAGCTACGCTTTAAATCAGCTGCTTCTTCTTAATTATTTATTTATTTTCCTGATTTCTGCTTTCTTATATTCCCTTCTGTTATGATTTCACTGCTATTTGTTGTACTCCTTGTAGTTCTCAGCCTCCTCTGCTGGCCACATACCTCTAACTACAGAGGCATGTATTGAGGCAGCAAGAAAGGATGATCTGTGTGTGGTAACTGAACATTTTTCATGGATTTCAGTGTTGTCCTCACTGCTTTCACTGTAACAGAAGATCACTTAATTCTAGCGTCACAGCCTCTCACATTCTCCTGCACTCTTGTACTACTTATTCCAGAACGGCAGCCGACTCTCAAGAGGTATTTGGCTGCTCGGGAGCTTTTACTGGTTGATAACTGTACATGTGATGTGAGAAATGGCATGTGATAATAGGACATAAATGACAGTGTCTTTATAAATGGATTCTTTTTAAGAACAGAAGCCAGTGAATTACTATTTTCCTGCCTCAGACCCTGGGTATATAAAGTATAGTCACAGAAGGGTTCTGGTTTGTGCTGTTGTCTCCGAAGGAGTGTTAATTGACGTCTCACTACTGAAGAGCCCGTTTTTACAAAACTAATAGGAATTCAGTGTCTTCAAGGCTTTTCCACCATCAGTCCACTATGGTCAAAGTTTACTGCTAAGGGCTGATGTATGGATGGTATGGACAACGTGACTCTCTAAGCATTGCTTCCTCTGGAAATTGGGCTGACAATCACTCCCTCTGAAGAGGAGGGAGATGGAAACTCACAGCGCTGTGTCATATTTTATTTTCACAATAGTTTGTTGGAATCCTTGTTGTTGTTTGGGGGTTCTGGTTTTTTGTTGTTTTGGTTTTTTTTTTTAATTTGAAGTGCACATCTGCACTAAATATCTCACGTCTAAAATCACCGAGGAAGGCCAGGACAAATTTGGTAAGTTTTGACATACAAAGTTTTCAATAAAAACCTGACATTTCTGAATGCCAGGTCTCCAAACAGAAAATGAAATCTTGATTTAATCTATAAATCAGTATTGTACTTTTATGGTTTATTTTCTCTAAGCTGAGATAAATAAAAGTAACCACAAATTACCTTGTATTTGCTGTTGGTCTAGAGCTTGCACAGATATAAACTGACTGATTAGCACTAGATATTTTCTGGTAACTAGATTTATTGTCTATTGCTTTATTAATAGTATTATAGTTGCAAGAAAAATGAGGCCAAAAGGCCAGACTGGTCGGCACGAAAGATGATCTGCTTAGAAACCATCAAAATAGATTAGCATTTAAGGTCCTAAATTTTTCATATTGCAAAAAAAGATCACTTACAGGAAAGAGCAAGAAGAGGAATTTTCCTGTATTATAACAATATACTATTCTTGATACTGCAGAAAAACTAGAAGAATTGCCAAGCAGTTTGAAAAAGGAGCTGGCAAGCAATTGCAAAGACAGTTGGTTGAGCTGGATGAAAAGAACACACATACAAGTTACATATCAGGTTCATTTTCCACTTAGTGTCTATGAAGATCTAGCAAATGTTGCCATCAGTAAATTGTCTAAACTTCCTTTTTTACTTCTTGTATTTTATTTTTCATGGTAGGTGTGTTGCTTTTCTGATGGTAGTATACACATTATAAATTTCCACCTGCTTCTCTTCTATTAACCTCACAGTAAAACTTCACGCTTCGTTAATATAAAAGATTGCAGTTTTATTTGAATTTCACAAATCTTTTATCTTCCTTTCTTAGAGTTGGCTTTTTCTCTACTGAATGATAAGAAAGAACAAAATTGGTGTAATTTTCAAAAATCATGTTCAAAATCATGTTTCAAAAGTCATGTTAGCCTGCTAAGGATGAGATCTGACTTCTCAGTTTAAAACTGAAGACATAAACAGCATGTGCCAAATAGCATCAACTTTATTACGGCAAAAGCCCTATTTTTGCCTTAGTTTCACTTCAGAGGCACTGGATAAATCTCTGAATAATTAAGATGCTCTGACATTCTTACAGTGTAAGTATAAACAGTAAATACTACTAAAAAGGTAACATTTCAGGCACACATTTAACATGTTTTTTTTTCTTCTCTGAAAACATTTACCAAAAAAATCAGGCTTATTCTGCAAGAAAAGACTTGGCAGTTCTTGGTTGGGTGTTGTTTTTTTTTTCCTTATATTTGAATAATCAGCAATCTTCACTCAGTGTTCTACAGTGAAGAGTCTTAAATTACATCGTGATTTTCAATTACGTATTTGGCAGCAACTTAAGCTATAGTCTTGAATGTAGATTCATATCTCCAGAAATCTTGCCAGCATTGCCTAACAATGCTTTTTCATCTAACAAAAATAATAAAGTAGGGGCATGATGTTTGGAAAAGACCAAGCAGGGCAGAACGTTTGGGAGCAAGGTAAAACAAAGTGGAAAACAAGTTACAAAGAACAAAATCAATTGTGTTTTCTCTTTAATAGCAATAGGGGCTTTTGATAAGCTTCTAGGTTTATAGATTTTTGCATGGATTTTACAAACAGTAGTTTATACAACAACATCCCTACAAGACAGTTTTATTCTCTTCTTTGGTTTACTTTAGGCAAAAATATGTTCTGCTGCGACAAAACATTCTGGTTTTATACTTAGTTTCCCCCTCTGAAAGCCAATGCTCAGTAAAGTCTCTGCGCAATGATTTATGCAGCTTGTGCTTATTAACAAAAGTGAGTTCAAAACAAAATAATATACAGCATCCAGACTAAAACAAAAATAACTTGTGCTTTAAGTCCAGGAGTGGACTTACTTAAGGAAGGGAGTTACTTAATGACTGGACTTACCTATTATTTCCTCTCTATTACATGAAAATTTTAAAAGAAAGAACGTAAATGGAACTTATTTGAAAAGCTTCGGTCTTTAAAAGTATTTTCCATTCTTTATGAGTCAAAACATTTGTACTAATTTAAAATTGAGCTGTCAGCAAAGTAATCAGTAAGTATACAGAAATATTTTATGTGACACATTTCTATGGATTGCTAAATGGGATTTAATTAATCAAGTTTTTTTAATCTTATTTTGGTACATCAATGGTTTAATATGTACTTCTCTGCTAGAGAACCTGTTGTTTTAAATCCAGTCCTTTTATGAGTTTAATTTCTGAGCAAGAGAAGCTCGAAACAATCAGTCAGTAAGAGCAACAATCTGATTATATCACCCACAAAAATTTCTGAACTGTCCAAAAAATAATTAGTTCAGGCCAGATATATACCACTGAAACCTCAGATGGAGTGTGAGTAGGCTCTTTAAAAATCTTACCCACCTTCTTGCAACCCCTGTGTCGTGGTATGGAGCATATATGGTAAATGCCTATCCATTAGTTAATCACAGTATAAACATCTCCTCAGAAGCTCCAGAATTTCTAAACTAAACAAAGATGAACTTCTCACAAATGAGTGATCAAGACATTTGCTTGTGATGAGAAATTAATGTTTTATGGTTTTGGTGTTCTGAATTCTGCTGATAGTATTCTGCATCTGTCTGAAATTGTGGCTCACAATTCATAGTATACAAGAGGCAGATCGTTCACCTGAATTTGCGATTTCATACTTGACCACTGAAGACAGGAATAGCTTGGCAACAGTGAAACAACATTTTTAAGCAGGTAATGAAGAAAACTTCAAAGAAAATGAGTACTGCAATACTGCGCCTGTGATTAGAGAGTATTTTTTGCAAGGATAAGGGTGAGCTCTTCATTGTTAACTTCATGAAAACCGCTTCACTCGTTTGGGTTGGCAAACCTTCTAGCCCGATTATTGCAGGGGATGGTCACGCACAAGTAAACTCTGAGCGCTCCCGGGGCGACGGAGTTCCAGTCCTCTATTTTATGAACGGAGTTTACAGAGACAGTACCAGGCACACAGCTATTCCACTGCAAGGGGAAGGTGCCTTAGGTTAGCTCTACACCCATGAATCTTAGCGATTTTATCAATATCACCCAATTCTCCCGGTGTTCAAACCCCTCCCAAGACGCAGCGTGAGGGGAAAGGGAGAGCCGGACCTCGGCCCTTCCTTCCTTCCATCCTTGCTGCTGCTGCTGCTGCTGCAGAGGAGCTGCAGAAGGTGCTTCAAAACGGGGGCTTGTGCCCTGCTGCTGCCTTACGGTCTGTATGGAAATTTTGAAACTGACTTTTATGGAGGGTGGATTTGACTGAAGGAGCATCAGAATGCCAAGCCTTATTCCCTAGCAAATATCAAAACTGATGCTACGGATGTATATAGAATGTATACACTAACACAACAAGCTAGGGGCTTAAATGCAAAGACTTCTCATTTATCTTGATCTCTAACCTGGTATCAGGCAGACTTTGAAGGCTAGTAAAGAATTCCTTTCATTCCTAATTGCCAATCTTTTGATTCTCAGTCTCATTTCGGTGCGATGTACATTCTGATGGTAAGACCACAGTTTTTGTCATCAGTAAAAGAAATTCTCCCCACTAGCTTGCAGAATCCGGACACATTATTTAACAGTTTGAGGCACTTGGAATAACTGAGGAATGGCATCAGTTTCTGTATGGATCACCCTTTTAGGGTCTCTCGGTACAATGTTGTGTGAGGATTAGGACTGAGGTCAGTTCTGCTTGCACATACCGTATGATGCTCTGCCCTCACAGCAGAGCAGCAGTGACGCACAAGCAAAAAAATCAAAGGAGTGCAGCAAAGAATGACGAGATAGTAAGAAACTTCAAAAATATCAATTTAAAAGGTATAAACACTGGCATAAACTATTGAGAAAGGATTAAAACGAGTTCACAAAATTATTTCTTATTAGAATATTAACGTGGGAGGAGGGAGGCAAACCAATCCATCTTTACTTCTGTGACTTTGAAAGTAATTAAATACTAGCTTTATTGTGTCAAAATAAACAACCAGATTATCACATTCATTTTTTCTGATTGCAATCAGCAGAAGTTTCGCTTCTCTTGTCTTCCTTTAGGGGATGAGCTTGTGAAATATATTCAAGGGGGGATACAAGACAGGGGATAATATTGTGAAATTAACTGCAGCAGATACTGACAGGCTATTAAAGAACTGCAGTTCCTCAGAAGCTTCTCAGGTAAATGCTTGTCTCTAGAATAAAGTCATGCAGAGACAGTGATCCATCTGGAAAAACACTGTTATTTTAAAAAATGGTTCTTATTAAACACCATAGCTCCCAGAAGGAGATCCTGCAGAACAGTTTATTTGGGTCTCCTAGCCAGATCCCCACAGGGCAGGAAAATAAAATATTTGTGTATGTCTCTGCGCTTGCATCTTCTCAGAACATCAGTCCAAAAATTTGGCCTGAAAAATCAGTTTGTTTTCATTTGTGACCTTTGTCTGGAGAGGAGGAGGACAAGACTTCACGTCAGGGAATTTGCCAAAGGGAAGGATCACATACATTCATGGTCCCGTTACGTAACCTGGACTTTCGGAACTGGACATATAAATTAGGCACCTAAATAAGCGACGTGTATCTGATCTTGAACAAGTACCTGCCGTTGATGTCAGCTAAAAGTCTTGCTGCCTGAAGTAAGGGATATAAGATCACAAATGTAAGTTACCTCATTACAAGTACTAAGGATGCTCAAAATTAATAAGGTGTTTTATTAATCTAGTATGCTGAAAGGAAATAACAAAGTGTACAAATATCTAGCTATTTTAGCCTCAGTATTTGCTTCTAACAAGCTTAAAGAAAATCTCTGAACAATATTGCATCATAATTAATGAAATACAAAGTCTCAGACCTTCAAAGAGGCTCTGTGTTGTTTGGTTTTAGGAAATGGATTTGATTGCCATTTATTAACACTGAAACATCTTGTGTTGTCCAGAGATGAATCTATGCCTGATTTCTTTCTTGACACCATCTACCAGAAAATAGATAATAATTATAATTTCATCTAGTAAGATATTATAAAGCACTACAGCTAATCTTGGTGTATTTGGGCCAGTAGTATCAGATGGTTTGGAATTGGAAATGATGTGTCAGACAGCTGGTCAGGATGTAAAGCAACCAGCTAGAGGAATGACAGGATTTTCTGAGATGTCTTGAATATAGCTCCAATGACCCTTTTTATGTTTTAGAAGGAGGGCTTCTTACATAGTACCACAAATGACAGCAAAATTCTGTTTTTAAATGAATTTCTGATTATTAAGCATAATGACAAAAACAAGCATTAAAAATACAGTAATTAAGATTCTTATTGGGAAGCGCAAGTGAAAAAGTTAATTATAAGAGAGGAAAACATCAGCAGAGTGATGTCAAATGCTAAATGTGTTTTAAACAGATCTTGCGCTGTTATTTCTTGTTCATCTGTTTTCAATACTAACTTAGGCCTTCCCAGATTTTCTCCAAGCTTCCTGTTCTACTAGAATCAACTAGTGTACATTTGTCTGTTCTTACTGTCCTTCTTTCTTTTTGTTTTTTCTTTTGGCCACACTGCCCCGTACCTCCACAGTTGGATATTTTCAAGTAGTTCTTTTTTAAATAAAAGCTTAATTACTTGAGCACATTAAAGGCATTTTGCTGGTGGAATTAAAATTCTTTAGAGGCTATATGCTCTATTGTCATTAACTGTATGCTAATTGTTCATCATAGGCCTTGATTAAGGTCTGTTGGGTTTCCAGCCAGAAGAGAGCAGCTCCGGGCTCCCTGGACAGGCTGTCTCTCCACCAAAGCCAAGCTGCGCCTGTGACCTCCCCCAACAGGGTCTCTCTCTCTTGCCCCCAGACCCCCAGCTGGAGTTTCATCCACACCCCAGCGGCACTCGCACCAGAGGAGCTCAGGGATGGTGTCATGCTGAACTCAGGTCCCAAGAAACCGCGACTGCTCCCGACGGGACCCGGGAGATGCTCAGAGACCAGAAGGCACCTGGGTCACCACTCAGTGCTGCAGCGCCCATTAAGCAACCAGGGTCTCCATGAACATTCACCTTCCACATTCTCCTCTTTTCCACAGTGTTTTAATTCTCTCATTACATTCCGGATTAAGAGGAAACGAGAGTGTGGAGTCTCAAATTCATTACCAGGGTGACAGCATGGGGTTGCGATAGCAACCACGACCATCTTTTTGAAAAGATCCTCTTCTCAAATCTTTGCAGTACACCATCACTTACTGCTTGAGTGAATGAGTTCATTACAGATGTGAGAAGTTTGTAGTTAAAGAATTTTTTCCTTGCTAGACTTCTTAAATATAGGCAAGTCACTTGAAACAGATTTTAATGGGCAATGACTAACAGTACCTTTCTCGTTTTCCTGACACTTCATGCTATGACTCACTTAAGTACAGAGTGCTTACCTGAAACCACCACTGAAGAAAGCTGTTGTTTCAAATAAAAGAACTCTATGTTATTATGTACTCAGAAAAAACCCAAACAACAGGTTTTCTGTATCTCAGTTCAGAGATAGGGGACTGGACCCAAAGTTAAGAGGCGCTGTTTATGTTAAGTTTTGCCTCATTTGCCAGGAATAATGGGGATCATTATCCTTTGATCTTGCTAGAAAATTGTGGTAAGTTTTTCAATGAAAACTTGGGTATTACAGTGGTACAGTTTGAGACATACACAGAGCAATTAAGGTAAAACAAAGCTCGAGAGTCAGAGAATATTTAACACATAAGTAAAGAAGAAAACTACTGGACATTTGGTCTTTAATCCTGCAAAACAGTGTATGTGGCTGTGTCTTTATTCACTTAATGAATTTTGCTAAACTTGCTTTTGCATCAGCAAGCACTAATTGGGGAGCAGTATGAGATTCCCATATCTTGGTTTATGAACTTTCTGTAAAAATGCCATAGTCTTTTTATCGCTCCAGAAGTTTTGCCCCTAACTTCAAGGCTGTCATGGTTTTGCATTTGAAAAAAGGTGGTGTGAGACATGACTCCATTACTGCATCACACCAAGAGAAAATTAACTGTGCATGATAACATGGTGGGATTCTAACACAGCTCAGGTTGTGCTTCACAGTCAAATGAAGGCACTATTTCAAAAAGTATTGCTAAGTCACGCCCTCATAAAAAAGAACTGATTTTCAGCTGCTACAATACCTCTAAATTAGAAGGCTTATGTTTGTTGGAACTTGGATTATCAAACTCTGAAAAGGATGAACATCTCAATGAAGAAATGATCTCACAGCTACCTCATTTTCCATTCACTATGTGCTACAGCCTAGCAGCTAGAGATTTATTTACAGAAAAAGTTTGTATAATACGCATATATATGCATAACCATGTACCTTACCCTCTCTTAATCCAAATTAAAAGAAACCTGTGCCTAGGTACCATTCCCAGGTACCATGCAGCATTGCACTAAGATCCCATCTCAGCAGAGCAAGCATCGCACAAGCCCCACGTTCAGCAGGACGGGACATGGCTACCGTCAGTTCTCAGATGTGTATGCTGTCAAGTGCCACTGGGTTAAAAAAGATCTTGCAAAGAGTGAGGGCTGCTTGTTTTGGAAACTCAGTTCCTCCCCTTTGAAATAAATGCCTGAAGTTTGCTGTCTGTCGGGCACCTTGCCCTCCATTGTTCCATTTCCCTGGCTGCAAGGAAACCTGGAGATGGGTGATATGTGAAAGACCTCGACACTGATTTCGTTAGTGGTATCCATTCTTTACCGATTTTTATGTTGCTCCTGAGGTATAGAGATGACGCTGCAGAAGCCTGTTTTATGTTAAACCCCAGGAGTTCGTCAGGGGACCCGAGGTGAACTTGCACTTTTTATTTCACCCGGGGCAACTCTGGCCAAATAAACTCATATTCTCACTGTCGCTCTTCCCACCCGCAGCTCCTTTATAAAGGGACTCAGAGGGGGCTGCGGGGACCCCATCCTCCTCTGTAATCGACCTAGTGACCCCCTCCCAGCAAGTCCGCAAGCAGCACTGCCGCAGGAGCCCAGCAAACAGCCTCATAAGTGTAAGAAGTGGCTGAATATGTCACTGCTTAAGTAATGGAAAAGCTAATCGTCACCGCTACAGAGCAAAACTGCCGCCCTTTGCAAGGGGCAGCAACTGCCAGCTGTGTCGCTTGTCTGGAATCTCAGGGAGGGGATTTAGAACAGCTCTGGTTTTGTCGCTTTTGGACTTAAAAAGACAAGAAATGAGGTTTATTTTGTTTAGCCTGAAGGAGCTTTCAGATTCCTTCTTGTTTCCATTCTGCACTGAGGAGATATGGTGAAGAGTATTTGGGTAAATGCCAAAAACCCATTTAATGTTATTTTTGTTTCATTTTCAGTACTTACTTACTTACACTTTTTTTCTAGAGGAATACTCATCTATACTCCAGCTAGGCAACATTTCAAATGTTAATTTCTGCTTCAGTTTCACAGCTATGAAGTACACATAATATTATTCAGCAGGGAACTGACTGATAAAGTTTTAAAATGCAGGCTATATGAGGCAATATTACTGACTTACTGTATTTTACTGCTACAAATGTTCTCGGAAAGGATTCTTCCATTCTGCACAGCAAAGAAAAATTGTGTAAAAGCTGTCCACAGAAATTAACAGATAATTACTGTTAAACCTTGCATTGTCCAAATTACAGAAGCAAAGGCCTTTGGGATAAGAGATCAACACAGAAGTAGCACACATTTTTAAATGCCAGTATGTTTTGTCTTTATAGTTAATCAATTATTTAAAAAGCAACAGAAAAAATAACCAGGAGTATATTACATAGGATCATAGAATCACAGAATGGTTTGGGTTGGAAGGGACCTTAAAGATCATCTAGTTCCAACCCCCCTGCCATGGGC
>JAOBAS010000072.1:1866746-1882229 GCA_025311575.1 Elanoides forficatus
GTCGGTGTTTAAGAGGCATTTGGACAATGCCCTTAATAACATGCTTTAACTTTTGGTCAGCCCTGAAGTGGTCAGGCAGGTGGACTAGATGATCATTGTAGGTCCCTTCCAACCGAAATAGACTATTCTGTGAAGATAACATTTTCCTAAAGTCATTGTTTGTTGCACTCCTAATTATTTCTCATTTCAGCTTCTGACTGCATTTGAACATGCGGTGAACTCTGCTGACACTATCCCTGGTGAAGACCACCAAAATCTTTACAAGGACTTTATTCAGTGCTTGTCAAAAGTAAGGTTATGTTAATCTATCTTCGTCAGTGAGTAGATGTAATAGTCCACATCTGATAATTCACACAAATAACTATTTATCTTTTTCCTTTCAAGTTTCCTCATGAAACAGCTAGGTTGGAAAAGGCCTGTAAAGATATGATGGTTTTGTATCCTACTGTGAGTTATCCTTTAGAAGTACTTTGCTCGCACTTTGTTCAGTCAGGTGAGTAGGATGGATTTAGACATTTTGGGGGCTTAAATTATTTCTTTTACACTCAGTTTTGTGACAATCTTTTACAAGTTTTTACCCTTCACGACCCAATACAAGCGCACTGCTTAATTCTGTGTTATATTTCTGCCTGTCTGGAAACGAAAAGTGTTTGGTCGTATGATCTGCTATTTCCTAGCTCCGTAACTGAGTGGTGACTGTAAATTGGCAAAAAACTTCTGCAACTTAGGTCCAACTCTGGCAATGTACAAAGTTGCAAAGAAAGAATGCCTTACAAAACTTGAAAGCAGCTTCTCCAGGTAAATGAAGGTTAGCTTCTTAAGCTTAGAAGAGGGAATGGAGAATGTTAACCAGTGCTCTGAGGCTGAGGACAGGCTGCAGTTAGGTTATTCCTGACACAGAACACCTCTCTTGGCAAAAAAGAACAAACATTTATGGAACAGTCTTCAAAAGAATGCCTGGTGAATAGGGAATAAACAGATATGTTTAGATATTTGTTCTAAGCAGAAAAGGACAATCTGAGGAAAAAAAAAATACCATGGTGTGTTCAATAGTGCAGGGATCTGAAAGTATACCTTTGCTATTTTCAGTAGTTCACTAAACAACATTGCAATAGTGTTGGTCACTTTCTCAGCATTTTCAGAGATAACTACTACATTTGGGTCTTTCATTTTATTGTTTAAGGTATCAGAAGTTGTTTTTATTTCTTTTTAAAACAAGGAAAGAAAATCAGGGAAAAAAACCCTCTGGTTTATATAAAGAGAAATAACTTTCAGCTTAGGTAGAAGAATGTGTTTTCCAGTTTTGAAGGTAGGCTTCATGGAATAACGTAGCAACATAAAATGAGAGAATTTTTCACTTTGGTGAGAAAGGATGAAGACAAATGAGGCCCAGACTCTCATTTCCACATAAGAATGCTTTACAGTTCAGAGAAACATGCAGAAACTAATTTCCAAAGGAAGAAGAGCATCTGGTTTGCACAGTTCTTATATACCAATGCTCTGACAACATCTCACCATCCCACAGCCATCTTGGGGTGGGGAGGATGATGCTTAGGTTTTTGGTAAGGCTCTTTGTTTATATCTGAGTCATTCCAACCATGTTATGGTCCTTCATGCCCCAAACTTGTAGGCTTGTAACTCAGATGCATTATTAGTCACCTTTACCAAATACAAATCAAAGGCAACCTTTGTGTCAAGTGAGTCCATAATTTTTTAAAGAAAGTAATAGTTTGAAGTCTGTTGCTGCAAGTCACAGCAGTTGCTTTCAGCGAGGACTGCCAAGTCTACTATCACAGCTAAACACAAGCATAAAATGTGAGTAGCATCAGTTGAAATTAAGCCAAGACATTAAATTACGTGGTTTCACAGCAAGACTGTTTCAGCAAGCTTGTCACAGCAAATTTGTAGATACACAAGGCCTGCTCTGGAAGGAAATTATTTTGTTTTATTTGTGGCAGATTTTGACATGTGGGCATTCAGCTGGGCTTACATGAAAAGCATATGAAGGAATTAGTTTTTGTTAATAAAGGCAGTATACCTGTAGTAATTTAACACAAGTGGTTAAAAATTCAGGTTTCAGACTGACAATTTATTTTGTTTGGTGGTATTGGGTATTTAGATTACTGCTTGTTTTTTGGGTTTGGTTTTGGGGGTGGAGAGTGATAGGTATGTAGTATCTTTTGAAAAAAGTTTAGTTAATAAATTCATTACTTTGAGCTCAAAGGATAAGGGTCATATTTATGTAGATAAGATACGCTGTTGCATTTTTTTAAATCTGAAACTCTATAAAATACTTCTTTTTCTGAAACCAGGTAATTTTTCGGAAGAGGCCCTGCATTATTTTTCTAAGCTTTTGGAGATGGACGCAAGTAGTGGTCCAGGCATCATTGGTTTTGGTATAAAATGCCTTCAGGAAAAGAAATACAAGGAGGCTATTAAGAGTCTTACTGAAGGTAAATGTGTAATAGGAAGTATAAGCACTCTGTAGCTTGAACACCGGCTAGTTTATGCTGGATATTTGGGAATCTTACACTTGTGTAGTACTTTGCCAGTTCTAAGACCAGCTAGATTTAAAAAGAATACTCAACACTTTCTCAGTTGGTCACTGAAATAATATAGCTTTAAGTATAACATCTCTGAAGTCTGTCATTGCTGTTACAGTCAGCTCTGTAGTATTTTAGTGTGATCAAACTTTTTTTTAATCTGATTGTTACTGGGGAAATACCTAGATGAAGCAGTAAATACAGCAATAACAATTGATGAAGGAATGTGGAATTTATAAAGTAAAATATAATGCAGCTCCTGTAATCTAGTCATTGCATTTCTGTACCTGAACAAAGATGACTTCCTTTTAAAGTTAAATCATTTTAAGACCTCTTTAAGACTTACATCGGGTAAACACTTGTATTGGGTTTCTGAAGAGAAATATCGGAGGTTTGGGTTTTTTTTTTTTCAGTCACCAGATTTTCTGACGAGTTAGCTTACTAACCTGTAATTACCTTGATTGTATTGAAATGGCAAGGCTCTTTGAAAATGATTCGTAACTATGCTAGCGGGAGAATAAGACTCTCCACTGTCACCGTGCTGGCCATGGAAGATTGAGAACAGCTTGCTGAGAAAGCTGGGTAAATAACCATTTGGGATCTAAGTGATCAGGAATCAGTCAGGCTATGCTGACGTATGCTGCATCCTTTCACCCCGGTTTAGAATAAGATTGTTTCTGAAACTGGATTTCAGAATATTCTACAGTGTAGTACCGTAGCTTACACACAGTGATGTAACATGTCTTGCCTAAAAACTGAAATAAAAATTTCGGGTGCTTAAGAGGAAAAAGTCTTCCATGGAAAGCAGATTCTTCTGCCTTAAATGCTGTTGGATGTTTTGACAGAACATGCAGCTTGTTTTTGACAAAAGATGTATTTCCCAAATAATTTTATTTTTTTATTTTTACTTTTATATGTAATACTCCACTCATGAAGGGGAGAATGCAAAGGGCAAGGCTCTTGGTATAATGTGTAAATGTCTAAAGCTTGGAAATAATGTCTTTCACAGTAAGCCAAATGTTTGCATTTTAGGCATTGAAGCTTCAAGGCATTGTTTGGTAGTAGTATACATATATGTATCTCTCTCAGAAGATTCAAATTCAGTTTTATTACTGAATCTTTAATTAAAGCAAGTTTATCAAGAAGTTTCAGTGAAACACTCTTGCCATCATTCTTTTTCTGTCTTGAAGTTCTATAGGCCTTTTCTGGTTTCTAAGAAAAACTGAAAAGTGATCTACAGGCTGCTGATGTTTATGTCTGATCAAAGTGAAGGACTTTTTTCTTTTTGAAACAGAGGTGCTCCTTAAGCCATGGTTGTATATGTCCTTACTTTTTTCCCTTTTTCTTTTTTTTTTTGTATGTAATGTTGTATGCAAAACTAAGCCTAATAGAAGCTTACGTGCTCCTTAGTCATTGCCTTACTGCATGGATGCCTGTATATCTAAAACAGTTTAAAATAAGACTCAAAGAAAAAAACAACTGCAAGTCTTATTATCTGATTGATAATATGTTTTTGATGGCATTATATGGCAATAAAGCATCTGCCAGCTACAGTGTCTTTGGAGCCATAAGCAACTTTTTTTAGTGCCTTTTTTAAACTCTTCTTTTATTAGGTTTGCAGAAGACTAGCCAGTGTCCAGCAGCATGGCATTATTTGGCAGAGGCACAGATGAAAATTCACAAACACAGGGAGGCTGTCCTGTCCTGCAATCAAGGTAACTAACTGCCCGCTAATTGAAAGAGTAACTGCAGGGGTACACCACTTTATGTAGTCCAGCCAATGTGCCCTTTGTATGGTAGATCTGAGTTAGCAGCAGACATAGTCCTTTGCTTTTTGCAGTCTCACAGCTTGTGCAGATGTCCCCTGCTTCCCTTGGTATATGACAGCTGAAAAGCACCTTGTGCTGCTTAGTCTCAAGAAAAGAGAAGATACGTCACTAATCAGAACCTGAAAGCTGTCTGATATTTAGAAGGTTTGCTTGTTCTGATGTGCTTCTTCAGCTGGTGGTTGACCAACTCCACCAAACAGCAGATAATTGCCTGAAACCACAAGGGTAGGTGTCACAAATTTTTAGTCTGGTAGACTTCATATATAGACTTAAAAGATAAGATTCTATTCAAGTTAATGTAAAATGCAGAAATGTTGTGTAGTACAACTGCATCTTAACAGACTTCACTGAGTGTAAATCTTCATCTGCACTAGCTGGGAATGAGGGCAGTTATTATGATCTAGTGATACATATCTAATCTGAATAGAGCCATTATCTGATGGTTATAAATGAAGGGGCAACCAAAGTGGACTTTTTTCTGGCAGGGACAAATGCAATGAAAAACTTCTCAGTAAAGGCTTGAAGAGGTGCAGACCTGGCTAAACAGTCATGGGAAATTATTAAAAGCAAGGGGAAGTACTTGCAGGGAGGCAGATTCAGAAGGCCTGTAAATTTGGGCAAAGGAAATGTGAAAACAGAACAAAGTAGGTAAAAAGAAATTTATTTCAGAAAGAATGAAAATTAGGTGATTCTTTTCCCATCTGTGTTCAGTGTGGAAGAGCTCAGGGTGACTTCTACACCATGACCTTTCTTTTCAGGGGATTTATCAAACAGCTTTTCTGTGATTCTAGCATTAATAGCAGTTGCTATAAAACAAGACAAGAAAAATTAGTATTAAAGAACTATGAGATACTGACCTAGGAATTGACCGAGGAACATAAAGATGAAGTTGCTGAAGTACTAAGGGGTTTATACAATTGCATGCTTAAACTCTCTTGGCATTCAAATGCTTGGAGGTAGATAGTGTGACCGTATGTTTTAGAAAGGGTTCTAGGAAAGATCAGGGAAACCACCAAGTCTGATATGTTAGTGGTTGAATTAGTTAAAACTGAAAGAACAGAGTTAGGGAATTTATGGAAAAAAATTATTCTGAGGGATAGAAGTCGTGACTTTTGTAAAGTAAAGTTGTTTTTCTAGAACTCCCTGAAGGATTTTACAAGCATGTAGATAAGGGAGATGTGATATAGCCTTCTCTGATTTCCAGGTGGTAATTGATAAGATCTCTTACGAGACAGTTAAGGAAACTAAACAGCCTTTGGTTAAGAAATGCAGTTGTAGCATTGAGTGGTTTTTGTAAGTTTTAAATAAATTAAAAGCTAGAGCACAGTATAGTAATAAATGTCTGTTTTCAGGCTGGAAAGAGGTGTCCCTGACATTTTCACCAATACCTGTGTTGTTCATCCTATTTTCTACTCATTTATGAATGTTGAGTAGTAAGGTTATAAAGTTTGCTGCTATTCAAAACAGACTGCAAAACTCTTAAGAGGAGGTTACCAGAGTGGGTAACTAGGTGTTAAAATAATGAATAAAATTCCATAGTCTTAAATGCAAAATCATGCAGTTGTGGGAGCAAGTGTTCCCACAAAGCTATCCTACAGTCTTGCTGAAGTAGAGAGCAGAAAGGTCCTCATTTTGTATGAAAAAATAGGACCGTTTCTTTCCCCTTCTATGCTTTACAGGCAAGTCAGATATTAGGAATTACAGGGAATGGTTAGTGAAACAGCACCAACGCACTGTTGCTTTAAGAACGTTAGCAGCATGGTGAAATCCGTGCATTTTTAGTATTCATCCACCCCTTCTCAAAAAAAAAAATAGTAGTAGAAGTTAATAGACTAGTGATAAGGATGATCAAATGTATAGAAAATGCAGCATGTAAGTAAATAGTCTGTAAAGTCCTTTTCCAGCCCAGAGAAGAGATGATTCTGAAATCTGTGAAGTTGCAAGTGATGTGGAAGATAAAGATCAACTGTTTTGTTTCCCTGTGTGAGGTCTAGCTACTACCAAATGAAAATAAATGCTGGCAGGCTCATTACAAACAAAGTAAGTTTTGTTTCTCAATGCAAGTTGTAAGTTAAGCTAAGCTATTGTGCCTTGTTAGAAGATGCTGTTGATGCAGAAAGTTTCCTTGAGTCCAGAGAACGTGGAAATTCAGAGAGAATTCTGGGGAAGCATTGCTTTATGCTTGGCCTGTCTTACTGGCTGTGTCAAGTCAGACAAAAGTTCATCAGATGTGAAAATAAACATCGTTAATTGAGTTACTCAGAAAGTTCTTGCTTTTGAAGAATGCTGATGCTCGACAGAGATGCCCTCATTCTCTGAGGTGAGATTATACTGCGTATTAGAGAAGTAATCAATACTGCATAGAAAGGTACAAAGTTACCTTTGCACAGGCACAGAGTTAAATCCGTGGTTTCAGTAATGTTTTTTCTTTAAACACTGAGGTGTAAAACAACTTGTTTATTGAAAGGCCATTGTTTCTTCAGAGCAGAGATCAGAAGAATATAGCATTCCATTTATAAGGCCAGCAGCTAGAAAGCAATCAGTCTCACCACATGTTTGAGAGGACCTTTCTAAAATCAATTTAACTTCTAAACTTCAATTGATAGAAATTTTACAGAACAATTTCTTCAACATGGGAGAGAGCAGTCAAAAAAATTGTTCTATTAAGTGGTGCTTTATTAGACTGGAAAATTGTAATTAACGAGTATGCTGGTTTTGGCTGGGATAGAGTTAATTTTCTTCCCAGTAGTAGTATGAGGTGGTGTTTTGGATTTGTACTGGAAACAGCATTATTAACACAGGGATGTGTTAGTTATTGCTGAGCAGGGCTTGCACAGAGCCGAGGCCTTTTCTGCTTCTCACCCCACCCCACCAGCGAGGAGGCTGGGGGGGTACAAGGAGTTGGGAGGGGACACAGCTGGGACAGCTGACCCCAACTGACCCAAGGAATATTCCAGACCATAGGATGTCCTGCTCAGCATAGAAAGCAGGGGGAAGAAGAAGGAAGGGAGGGAAATTCGGAGCGATGGTGTTTGTCTTCCCAAGTCACTGTTGGGTGTGATGGAGCCCTGCTTTCCTGGAGGTGACTGAACACCTGCCTGCTGATGGGAAGTGCCGAGTGTATTCCTCTTTTGTTTTGCTTGCATGTGTGGCTTTTGCTTTACCTGTTAAACTGTCTTTATCTCAACCCATGAGTTTTCTCACTTTTACCCTTCTAATTCTCTTCCCCATCCCACCGAGGGAGACTGAGCGAGTGGCTGGCTGGTGCTTAGTTGCTGGCTGGGGTTAAACCATGACAACAAGATTTAAAAATATTGAGAACAGTGGTGCTCTTTGTAGTTAGTTCCTTTTTCTGTTTTTACTTGAAACTTTTCTCTTGTCAACAGCTCTTGAGGCTCCTGGAACTCCTGAGGGTCCTAGTCTTCGGTGGAAGAACCTTATCCTTCAGTTGAAAGCAGAGGCTTTGATTAAAATAGCTGATGCTGATGCTGCAGAAGAAGCCATTAAAGCACTTGAGCAGGTATTTTCATTGACTAAAATGTATATATTTTTATTATTTTAAGAAGTGCTCTCATCTTTCTGTACTAAAAACTCAAGCTGTGTATTTCTTCCCTTGCCTCCTTTTTACATTCTGTGTGGTTTAAACAACACCTACCAACTATGGTGTAATCCAAACACTCCTGCCTTCTCTGTTTTTTCAGGCTTTGCTTTGTCTCTTTTTCACCCACAATCCTAATTTTAGAAGCTGTCACTTTTGACCTTGTCTGGTCTTGCTCAGTGCTCCTGGGCTCTTGCTAGTTTTATGGCTGTTGTTCATCTTAATTTGAATTATTGTTACAATCCTAGTTGGTGTGTCCTTCATTCACTTGTCATTAGTCGTGAACAAGAGCATATTACTTTAAGATCAAATGTGTAAGCTTTAAGCAGAAATTGCTTCCCCCCTTTTTTTGTCAGAGTTTCACTCTTCGCTGTTTAGACTTCTGTGCCTTTGTCCTTGCTCTCTACAATCTTGAACCTGCTCTCCATCAAAATTATTCTGTCTAAGGCTTCTCAAGCATGTTGTATCTAAATGTTTCCTTGTCTTTATCTTCATACAGTCTGTCTGCTTTTGATATCTTTGATTCCTTAATTTTGGGAGAGGATAACTTGGTCATGTCTATCACTTGGTTTTCTAGATTGTGGATGCAAGCAGTGATCCGATGGTTTTAGCTATAAGAGGTCAGGCTTATCTAAACAAGGGTTTAATGGATCAAGCTTCAAAGGTTAGTGCTGTATTGTCCTTCCTGTAAGCTTAGTCAAATTCTTGGTTTCATAGAGGATATAGCTAGGGAAGAATGACATCCTTTTGCAGATTTCACAAGAGCTCCTGTTGTCCCATCCTGATCTGGCTGAGTCCCATGCTCTAGAGGGTTTCATCCATTATTCCCAAAAGAACTATGAAAAGGCAGAAAGAAGGTAGATTTTTTTTTTTCTTTCCTCTAACAGGGAAATGTGGGAAGAGAATAGCATATAGTGTTTTGCAGCTTTTGAGAATTTGTCTGATCTGACCTCTGTTCCTTTTATTCAGTTTTCTAAATGCTATTGAAAGAAAGGCCGAAACTGCAGAGTATCATCATTACCTGGGACTCACATACTGGTTCATGAGTGATGAGACAAAAAAAGACAAAGGAAAAGCACTCACTCAGTTCTTGAAGGTAAAGGCTGCTTTAACTATTCATGTAGAATTAGTATTTTCCTATATGGAAAATACATTGACTGGAATGATAGACGAGTATTCTGCTTGTTACCATTTACAAGTCTCCAGAGCCTTTAAGCCAAGTTCAGCTGTGAAAAAAGGCACTGCAGGGAGCTGTGCAGTTACCAGGAATCTCCCTGCTTTTGTTTTCCTCTTTTCACCTAATTCTTGAGGCCTTTGATTTAGCCAAATGTAGTGGTGATTCTCTCAATCTTCTCTCCTTGAGGGCTGTAAAGTTGAGGCCTCTAGATGACCAACGTAGATCTTTGAAGACATTTTGAAATCAGGAGGGCAAAATTCAAATTGGAAAAAAAGTGAGGAAGGAAAAAAATGAGAACGGTGTTAGAGTTTCAGTGTCTGGCCAAGGAAGTAAGTCTGCAAAACCCCCCAATTTATATATTTTTCCTGATCTTTGGGTTTTTGGTGGTTGTGGCTTTTTCTCTGAACATAGATAAGAATGTGAATCCAAAAGATTTAGTCTGACATCTTTATTGGAAACATGGAATTATACAAAGTAAGACTCTAGGCATTCTAAACTTGCCGTATAACTTCATGATAGGTGTTGGCAACTCAAATCAGTGCCTACTGTTTGCACTTCAATAACAGCAGAGTATAGTGGAGAATGTCGTTGAAGTGAACAATACTTTTGCTTCTAAACTGTTTTATGTAAGCTTTTTTATTGTTATTGTCAAAGCTGGTTTCTGCTACTTGGGGTCTGTGGGTTTCTTAAGTATGAAGAAATCTGCCAAGTGTGTCTAAAAAGGAACTTAAACTTTAGAAAAGGCTGAAGTTAATTGTGATGTAATATGGCAAGAATATGAGCATAATGGTTGAAACGGAGTAGAATATGAAAATGATAAGATGTAGTAAGGAATTGTTTTCTCCTAGCACAACTAGCTAATTAATACTTCATGTACGAAATGCTTTGTGTCATGAGGTTTGTAGCAGAGTCTGCAAATATTTAAAGCTCAGGTATTCTCTGAAATCTTAAAATAAAGTTTGACTACTCAGATTTATCACAGAAGGAGCTTAAATAAGTTGATAAGCAGAGATTGAACAAGTAGTTATCACTGGACCTGTCCATCAGTATAATCCTTCAGAATGCCATCCTATATTGTGTTCGTATTTCCTTATAGGCTGCAAAACTGGACAGCTACTTGGGAAGTGTCTTCTATTATTTAGGTAACTACTACAGAGACATTGCTGGAGACAAAAGTAGAGCTCGTGGTTGCTATAGAAAGGCTTTTGAACTGGATGGAACCGATAAAGAATCTGGAACAGCAGCTGTAGACTTAAGTGTGCAACTTGGAGACATGGTATTCTACATTCAGTGCTTTGGATTACTGCTATTTTGTTTTTCTGTTAATCTTGCTCTTTGAGGAATCACTTCAGGTTTTCTCTGTATTTGAGAACAATATCTGAAAAGAGATATTCTGTCATTGCTCAGCAGCTTTCTTAGTTGGACCTCCTTCAATTTTATGTTTCAGTTCCAAATTAAATCTATGTGGGGAGAAGGGTAGGCGAACCAAGCATAACATTGTAGTTGTCACATATGTGATTTAGATGAAGGATTTTTTCAGTAGGGAACATGAAGAGAAAGTTAGTTTTCATATTTAACTTGTACCACATCTTTTCTCCATCCTCCACCTTGCTGCTTTCAGGAAAAGCACACAAAGTCATCAGAACATTTAAAAAAAAATTCTTATAGCGTTGTACAAAAAGTTGTTAGCCTGTGATATTACAGAGCAAGAAAGCCACCCATACTTTGACAGATTCCATTTGAACATCTGGAAAGTCTGTCTAAGTATCTGACTTGCTGCAAATACTTATATCCTTCTCTAGTTTAAAAAAAAAAGTTAAAAAAAAAATCTGCAAAATTGCAGGAAGCTACTATTTGCAGAGACGGGTACATAAGAAATAATCATGTCTTTAGATGTGATAATTTCCTTCTCTAATCTGCCACTCAGCCTGCCAGCTTTAAAAAGCCCCTGTAACATTTCTTCATTACAGTAATTAACAGATTAGACAGTTTAATGGTTTTCTGGATTAGCAGTATTCTTTTTTAACAAGAACTTTGTTCTTTGCACATACATATGTTTACTAACCTGGCATTTTTGGTGCTTTGTTAGGACACTGCACTGTCAATCCTGAATGAGGCAACTGAAAAAGCGAATACTGGTACAGCAAAATGGGCCTGGCTTCATCGTGGACTTTACTACCTGAGAACTGGTCAACCGTCACAAGCAGTGGCTGAGTAAGAGAACTGTTCACTGGTTTACGTTTAAGTAATTTTCTATAAATTGCAATAAAATGGTCTTTGATCTTACAAGTTTTTAAAGTTGTTAGCTGATTATAGGAAGGCTTGTACTAAACAATGGGAAATGGGTCTGAGCAAGCTGTGTCTATCTTCAGTTCCAGAATTAGCACAATGTAGTCTTTTCAGCACAGCAGTGTTCTGTACTAACAAGCCTGGTGACAGGCTTGTCATAGACAACACAGTATAGCACTGAATAATGAGCCAAGATTAGGTACAATATCTAAGCTTGTTTAATGTGCTCTGAAGATGAAAACACTACTATGCTGTGTTTAAAAGTTCTGTATAATTTTGTGTTTCTGTCCTGAGAATATATACAATGCAAGAAAATAATTTGTTTATGTTAACTTGTATCATCTTTTATTTAAATAAATTGATAGCTTGCTATCTTCAGTTTGCAGGCAGCTCTCAGGGCTGATCCAAAGGATTCCAACTGCTGGGAGTCTCTAGGGGAGGCTTACTTGAGCAGAGGTAGCTATTCAACAGCTCTAAAATCCTTCAGGAAAGCAAGCGAGCTGAACCCAGAGCTCATGTACAGCATTTACAGAGCTGCAGCAGTTGAGCAGATTCTAGGCAAATATGAAAATGCTATAGCTACCTATCAACAAATCTTAAAGAAGACAGAAGATTATGTACCTGCACTGAAAGGTAGTATGTCTGAATTTGAAAGTATTAACTCTTTCTCCCTCTACACAATGTAGTGCTTAAGTCTTGTGGAGTGGTTCTTGGTGTATTGAGGTTTGCCTGCATGGAGGGATAGGGTTGGATTTGGGGTATATAGAGCACTGTGATCCCCTGCATGAAAGCTAGTGTGTAGTAGCCTGCAAATATCTGAAGAGCTCTTAAATCATGATGCATGGGAGTGATTACTTCTCTTTCAAGTAAGTATGAAAGGTAATTATTCCTGTGTAGCTACCAGGCCAAATGGGTCGAACTGAAGAAAGGTAGAGGAAGCCAGCTAATGGTGCTGCAGTTTCACCTAAGCAGTCAAACTGGCTCAACAGGCAATGAAGGCAGGCTGCCATTTCAAAGAGGTGGGCTATACTAATATTCTGCTGCTCCTGACCATACATTCCTCACTTCTTGTGTTATCTCTGGTTATTCAGACCCCTCTGAGCTTCTTCAAGTGATGAAAAATAGCAGTAAAGTATCTTGAGAGGTCTCAGAAGTGTTAGAGGTGACAATAGGTAGAGGTCTTCAGTAGGTAGCTGGGACCAGAGAGAAATGGGGGAACTGGAACTCCTTTCTGGTGAGAGAACTGTGATTCTCAAGTGTGGTGGGTTGACCCTGGCTGGACACCAGGTGTTCACCAAAGCCATTCTATCACTCCCTCCACCTCAGCTGGACAGGGGAGAGAAAATATAACAAAAGGACTTGTGGGTCAAGATAAGGACAGGAGAGATAACTCACCAATTATTGTCATGGGCAAAACAGACTCAACTTGGGGAAAATTAACTCAATTTATTACCAATCAATGGGAGTAGGCTAATGAGAAATAAAACCAAATCTCAAAACACCTTCCCTCCACCCCTCCCTTCTTCCCAGGCACAACTTCACTCCCAGATTCTCTACCTAACCCCCCCAGCAGCACAGGGGGTCAGGGAATGGGGTTTACAGTCAGTTCATCACATGTTGTTTCTGCTGCTTCATCCTCTTCAGGGGCAGGACTCATCACACTCTTCCCTGGCTCCAGAGTAGGGTCCCTCCTACGGGAAACAGTCCTCCACGAACTTCTCCAATGTGGGTCCTTCCCATGGGCTGCAGTTCTTCACAAATTGCTCCAGCATGGGTCCCTTCCACAGCATGCAGTTCTTCGGGCACAGACTGCTCCAACGTGGGTCCCCCACGGGGTCACAAGTCCTGCCAGGAAACCTGCTCCGTGGGCACCCCTCTCCATGGGGCTGCAGGTCCCGCCAGGAGCCTGCTCCAGCGCGGGCTTCCCACGGGGTCACAGCCTCCTTTGGGTACCCCCTGCTCCAGTGTGAGGTCCTCCCCGGGCTGCAGGTGGAGATCTGCTCCACCATGGACCATCATGGACTGCAGGTGGACAACTTGCCTCACCATGGTCTTCATCACCATGGGCTGCAGGGGAATCTCTGCTCTGGTGCCTGGAGCATCTCCTCCCCCTCCTTCTGCACTGACCTTGGTGTCTGCAGAGTTGTTTCTCTTACATATTCTCATTCCTCTCTCCAGCTGCTGTTTCTGTGTGTCCTGCAACTTTTTTTTTCCTTCTTAAATCTGTTATCCCAGAGGTGTTACCACTATTGCTGATGGGCTCGGCCTTGGTCGGTGGCGAGTCTGCCTTGGAGCCAGCTGGCTTTGGCTCTGTCAGACACAGGGGAAGCTTCCAGCAGCTTCTCACAGAAGTCACCCCTGTAGCCCCCACTGCTACCAAAACCTTGCCACACAAACCCAATACATCAAAATATATAATATTGGGAGCATATAAACTTTTGATAGCCAATGAATAACTGTTTGGTTCACATTCTCCCTGCCACTTAGTCTTCAGTCATTCTGACCCCATACATCCATCTGAAATAGATGCTGTTTGCTGCTCGGTACTGGTATGAATTTTTAAGTTACAGGTGTTCTTCCGTTGTGTGTAAGGCCTTTTGATTTTGGAGTGAATGTAAGCTGATTCTTGTAAGACTAAGAAGTGTTGGGTTACTATTGCAACAGTCAGTTTTTCATCTGAAAGGGCTACAGGGTGGTTGTCCGTCTACCTCCTCCTGTATAATTTTGTCACTTGGAGACTGGCAGGCTGAAGTGACATGGCAAAAGCTCCACGATGGAGTTGGAGAGTATTGTGGATGGGCAGTTTTATTAATTGTTGGGCAAGAAGCTGACTGCAGCAGCAGTTTGCAAAGGCATTGTATAGAAGCGTGCATATGCATATGGCTTTTTTTAGTGTCTAGGTGACAGTTGACAGCATTACCTGAAATAAAATGCTTAGGACATAAGCACACAGTATCAAGGTTTCTCCCCTGCTATAGTTGCCTCTATACTTACTCTTTTCTTAAATCTACTAAGTTTTCTCTCATAATCCCTCTCATCCTAATCTCTGATTTGTTAGCTCCAGATCCTACTTTAAGTCTTAAAACAGTCTTCAACTTCTTAGAGACTGTGTTTAATGTTTTGTCTGGTATGCTATCTTCCGTGGCCCTTCTTAAAACTCTCTGAAACATACATCAGTGTTCTTCTGGTACTGTTCTGATCAGTTTAGATAGTTTCTGAATTGAGCTGTTGGAAGCATAGTCCCCTAGTAGGTAAGAGAATGACCATAGTGATATTACTTGAATGCATCCTTTTGATGTTTTTTATTTTTGTGTTACTAAATGGTATGTTTATTCTGCCTCTACTCCAGCATATCTTTTAATGTATAACGTCAGGGAATAAAATCAATTTTGGTTTTAGATTACAGAGCTTCCTGACATCTGAGAAGCTCATGATCTTGGGACACAAATACCTAGTGGGGACAAGATAAAGATGCTTGCAAAATATGACTACTGGGATTAGTAGTTTGGTATGTGTACGGGGTACAATAGCATGAGGGAAGTAGCTTCAGAACTGTGAAAATAATGCTGAGAATGAATGGTACTCATAGCCAGTGACTTACTGCCAGAGTCAGTGCTGGTGCCAGGAAGAGTATAAACCAGGCAGTTATCTTGTTGGTTCCAAAATGCTAGAAGTGATGGCATTAGATGCAGTTCCTTTTTAACAGTTGGATTTATTTCTCTGTGTGGTGGGTTGACTTTGACTGGATGCCAAGTGCCCACCAGGCCTCTCTATCACTCCACTCCTCAGCAGGATGGGGGCAGAGGAGAAAATAAAATGGAAAAATCTTGTGGGTTAAGATAAATGCAGTTTAATAAAGCAAAAACAAAGGCTGTGTGTGGAAGCAGAGGAAAACAAAAGATTTATTCTCTACTTCCCATCAGCAGGCAATGTCTAGCCACTTCCTGGGAAGCAGGGCTTCAGTATGCTTAGCAGTTGCTCCAGAAGACAAATGTCCTAATAACAAATGCCCCACCCCCCCCTCCTCCTTTATCTTAGCTTTTATTG
>JAOBAS010000072.1:1882329-1926616 GCA_025311575.1 Elanoides forficatus
CCTCCTCCTTTATCTTAGCTTTTATTGCTGAGCAGACATCATATGGTATGGAATATCCCTTTGGTCAGCTTGGGTTGGCTGTCCTGGCTCTGTCCTCTCCTGAGATCTTGCCCAGCCCCAGCCTCCTGAGTGATGGAGGAATGTTGGAGAGACAGCCTTGATGCTGTGCCAGCCCTGCTCAGCAGCAGCCAAAACACGGGTGTGTTACCAACACCTTCCTAGCTACCAATACAGAGCACAGCACTACGAGGGCTGCTCTGGGGAAAATTAAGTACATCTCAGCCAGATCAAATACACCTTGTGAAGTAAATTGTTACATAAATAAGATTAAATAATGTTGGTTTCAAGTCTTCTTCAAAGAAGACTTCCCCTTTTGCCTACCTTGACATTCATTCTTCTTTTTGTGTTTTGGCAACAATTTTTCACTCGTATGAACTGAAAGTTTGTGTATTTGTCAAAGACTTACCAATGCAGAGCAGATTTCTCATGAGGGCTTTACTTAATATTTGAGGACAAACCCAAAGCTTAAATGCTATGGGTTTTATAATTAATTAGGTTTATTTTAATATTCAAATTATTCTGCAGTTCACACTTGACAGGGTAGGTTAAAAGCAAAGTCTCTGTTATGAGCACTGTGGGTCTTTTGATTTTGGTGTAACCTGTGCAGCGCATAAATCTTTATATCAAGCAGAACACTGAGCAGGCTTCCACCCTCCCACCCCTCCTCCATTATCAAGCATTTCATAAAATCATCTCTTTTCATAAAGGATATTTTCTTTTATTTTCAGGACTTGGTGAGTGCTATCTCATGCTGGCAAGATCAGCCCTTGATAACTATCTTGATAGGAAGGCTGTGGATTTCATAGAGCAGGCTCTTGAATTTTTTGCAAGGTTAGTACTAAATATTCAGTTATTTAATTTCCACTGGGATTGTGGGTTGACAGGCAGAAGAATAACTGTTTGAGCATTTTCAGTTAAACTAAATCAAATGGACCAGGCTTCTAATCTAGAAGTAAGAATGTGCTTATTGAAATGGTTTGTACAATACATTCTGGACTTAAGCTGCTTAAATGAATGGTAATTATGGAGTTTTGTTTTTTCTGTTTAAAGATACAGTCATTTGACTGTAACACAATTGTGAAATGACACACAGTTTCCTACAGCAGTCCTCCCATACACATGGGGCTGGGAGGAGAGGATTTCTACCAAAAATGGTGGATGAAGCCAAATTGTTACTTCCCTCCCTCAATCTTTTTATTTTGCATTTCTTGAAAAATGCTTTACTGTCCTAAGTTAAATCTTGGGATAGCTGCTGTTATAGGAGAAGGTCCATCAGGTTTCTGCAGATGAGTCATGTCAATATAACATAACAGTGCTCTGAAATGCAAGAGTGGGTGTAGTCAGTTGACATGTTGATAGGTAATGGCTAATTTTCAGAACTGACTCTTAGTCCCAACAAAGTTGGGATACATTGGCATTTTGTAGTTTCTCTTTTTTTGGTTATTTTTGTTGTTTAGACCTATAGCTTGAATAGGAAGAAAACTGAATTAAAAAAAAATTGAACAGCATATTGATTAATTAAATTTGAGGTTTTGTGCCACTTCAAAGTAGTGAACTCTCTTTCAGAAAAGGATATTGAAGTGTCTGAATGGGTGTTGTGTGGGTTTTCTATATCATTAATTACAGGGCAACACAGCATCGTCCTGATGTATCTTGCCTCTGGAAACTGCTTGGAGATACCTGTACTAGCGTGCATGTTATTTCACCAACCAAAGTGAATGTTCAAGTTCTAGGATCCCTTCTGGGTAAAAATGCAGGCAAACAGATGCTGAAGAAGAGCGAGCTGCTCAGACTGGGAGGAAGGTAATAATTTTTTATTATCAAGAGTTTCTATGCAGCTTGAGACTCTATAGAGTTTTAAGTATTCTAGACTATTTCATTTCTAGAAAATGAAGGACATGCTGATCTGTCGACACCTGCATATTGAGCAAAGATAAATGAGACGCTAAATAGAGTCTCACGCTTCTTCCAAATTACACTACTCATTTTAGGGTATGTTTCCTGGGTTGCCAGAGTGGCTGTCAACACTTCATCTAGCACCTGCTCTTCTCCTTGTTTGTCTCCAGAGCATGGCTACATCCTGCTTGTCATTCAGCAAATTGTGCCTCTTTAAATGGAGTGGTTGCAGTGGTTGCTAATTAATTCTCCCAGGACTGCTAAAGTCCAAGATAATACTTTACACTTTCTGTCTGTACTTCTTCCTTATAAAAATGTCATCAATTCTTGCCCTAGGGGTGGGGTCTAGAGTACATTGGAAGAGGGAATTCCTTGTTTCTGGCCCTGGAAGCTCATGATGGTAGAAAATATTTGTAGTATTTCTGTAGCCTCTTCTGTGACTCCCTCTGAGCTTTGTGCAGTTGGATGTGTAAGGCAAGAAATGCAGCTGCTTAGTAAATCTCAGCCACGATAGGTGAAGTCAAATACTTCCTAGGGGAAGTCTGATTAACTGTAAAAATGACTGATGTTTGTTTTGAGTAAAACCATGCATATTGCAACTGACACAGCTTTGATTTAATGCACATCTGTGGCTTCACAAGTCGTGGGCACTACAGAATGCCTTCAGACCAGGACAGATTTCTGTGAAGATAACTGTCTGAATGAAAATCAGTTAGTTGTTGTTTGCTTTCTATTCTTGTCTGGTTTTGTTTGTATTTATGCATGTTTGCTTGGTTTAGGTTTTTAAGCACTCTTGAATGTTTTTTCAGCTTTCTGCTCTTCATGTAGAGAGGCTTGGAATAATGCTTCTGTGATTCATATTTCTGTAGGTGTTACAGCAGAGCTTTAAAATTGATGGCTTTGCCTAGCATATGGTGTGATCTTGGAATAAATTATTATCGACAAGCAGAGCACCTCACAGCAGTGGGCGCTGACATGAATGAAATCAGTGAACTGCTAGAGAAGTCTTTACAGGTATTGCCTGGTTTTCCTGTTGCATTCTTCAAAATTTAAATTGGTGTTGGTGCTTGTCTGTGTACTCTTTCTATCCTCAATAAAACCTACATCTCTGAATAAGTAAGTGCATAAAGTCTTAATTTTTGCTCTTCTAGTGATATAATCCACATTTGATTTTCTTCCAGTGTCTCAAAAAAGCTGTGAGGCTTGACAGCAAAAATCATCTTTATTGGAATGCACTTGGTGTAGTTGCTTCCTGTAGTGGTAAGTCTTCAGTGAAACCCCTAGCTCCATAATATCTTAAATTAGAAGGCAACTTGACTAATGGTGTTTATGAAATTCAGTTAGATCTAGCTCTCCTTTTTTTGTTTTCCCCCCGCCAGCTATTGGGAATTATGCTCTCGCTCAACATTCGTTCATCAAATCTGTTCAAGCTGAGCAAATTGTAAGTGCTGTAGGCAGCTGCCATCTGTTTCAAGTGGGCATTTAAAACTTTTTTCCCCTGATGCAGTGTTATTTTTGAATATAGTAATAATACATTGGTTTTAACTTTATTTTTTCTCTCTAGAATGTTGTTGCTTGGTCTAACTTGGGGGTTTTGTATCTGGCAACTGGAAACATTGAGGTAACTTTCTTTCCCATCCTCAGATACTGTTTCCCTTTCAATTTCTTTTTTTTTTTTTTTAAGGGAATGTATGGGGGCAGGAGTGTGGGCAAACGGTGAAGAATGCCCCTCTCAGATTCGAGAAATGTAGTTCCTTTGAATGAAATAAAATTGGCATCTGTACCTTACTTGAGGCACACAAATGAATTAAATATTTGTTTTGGAGAGGATAAGTGAACTTCTGAATTGGTGAGGTTGCTTTCCAAGCAACTGGATAGAATGAAAAGTATTTGGAAGGACTGAGAAGTAGTTAATCAAACCAATGCACACCAGGTTTGACCAAGAAGTATTTTAATTGTAAGTCACAAACTAAGCTTTGAGTTTGAGTTTCCCATAAGTAGCTACTTTCTGCTCATCAGCATGTCGTATGATTTACTGTAATTCTGTGTATCCTTCAGAGTTTCTCTGGAGAAAAATTAGAGTACATCTTAAGTGAAGTCTAGAGTTCTCATGCAAGTAAAGCTAAATCCTATTCTATTTGCTGGTCAGAATTACAGAAATTTTGTTTAATTGGAAATGTAACTGCCAGAATTATTTTTAATAAAAATAACTTGGATACTGCAGACTGCTTACTGCTAAGACTACTAATGCTATGACTTTGTTCACCTTGCCACTTTGGGGAGGAACTCTAAACATAAGCAATACATAGAGAGAAGATAATGTGTGGGTGGTGATCAGTTTTACCATTTTGAAAATGTGTTTGTTTCACTTTTTGCATGAAGGAAAAGCAAATTTCCAAAACTGGATCATCCAAGAGTCAGATTTTAAAGTAATATTTGTTATAAGGGGTAATCTAGCTGCTCAACTGTTTCAAGAAGGAAATATGTTTGGAAGGGAGGAGAACTTCGATCTTCTTGTAAAGAAGATATTTGTAAAGATTTTTTTTTTTTTTTTTTAATAAGACTAAACTGGTTTATTTCGCTGGGCAATGGGTTGTTGTCCATGGCACAGGAGGTGTTTTTAGTAGTGACCTGATTTTGTCCATGAAATCTCTTCCAAAACTATTGCATGTCAATGCCTGTGTATACTCAAAAGTGCTCTGTTACCATGCCAGACAGTACAATAGCACTTCTATCTTTGATTCTACAGCAAGCTCACGAAGCCTTCAAGGTAGCCCAGTCTCTGGAGCCTTCTTACTTACTGTGTTGGATTGGGCAGGTAAGATGATGAAAAATCATAATACTGTGCACCAAAACCAGTTGTTAGTCAAAGAGAGGACTTGGACTCCGTCCTAATAATTGGCACTTAAGCATGTTCCTGAAAATTAAATGTTTTAAGTAAAAGGAGCTTCTACTTGCCCTGAGGGTGGATGGGACCCTTCGTTTCCATAGTGATAATACAATGGAAGCTACATTCATCAAATACCTTTGTATGTTTTTCTGGCTGGTATTATGAGTTTTGTAAGAAACTAGCTATTAAAAAGACAATCAGTGTTTGTGCTCTGAAGCTTTTTATTGAGCATTGTCAACAAAGTACCATCTTCATAAGGTGCTAGTTATTTCAGCTTCAGCTGTACCTTTAGCTCGTTATATGGCACTGCTTAACTCTCTTCTCAGCCCCTGCTTCTACCACCACTGTTAGAAAGAGTTAAGTCTCTAATGTATCTGGAACAAAAGCAGTTCTTAATTCCTGGGAAGTCCCTTCCTCCCCCTGCCACTGAGGGCTGGATATGTTCCCGCTGGTATCTAGGCCATCTGTGAATAGTAGAAATACTTCTATGATCGCTAGAGGTACACATTGTAATCCCATGCTGCTGACCTGCAAATAATATCTAGTTGAAACTGGATTCTAGGGAAGAACTAACACCATCACATTTCGAAATTCACCTCCTATCAGATGATGTTATAAGTTGTGCTAATACCCGCAAAGTCTTTGTCCTAAGAATGTAAAGTAGCAGCAGCAGACCTTAAGTTTCAAGTACTGATACAGTGGAAACTGCTTGTGCTCCTTTTAATTGTGTTCATTTTATTCTTAAAACCGATGTTTCTTGGAGAGTATGAAGAAAAGACAGTGTCTTCATGTTAAATGCCCAAGATGTGCCTGAAGTAACATGTGCTGAGTTTATGTCGATGTCATAATTTTTAAAGTACCTGACGACAGCAACTCTTGCTTCTCTGTAGGCTCTTATTGCAGAGGCAGTAGGCAGCTATGATACTATGGATCTCTTCAGGCACACAACTGAACTCAGTATGCATGTAAGTATAACAGTTGTATTGTCATGAAGTTTCTGCATATCTAATCTCTCTACTTAGGTGATGTAATTTTTTAAAAAATAGGCATGTCTTGAATGATGAAACAGTTATGGTCATGTTCCAGATGAGATTGTCTGACTTCCATGTTGTTATTCCTGGCCTGTGCTGGCACTGAATAGCAGGTAGCTATTTTATTAAATGCTTTAGTCCCAGTGGTCCAAGAAATCAGCTCTGTAAGTCATGAATGTCTTGATGTTCCACAGAATTGGACAGAGATCAAAGGCATAAATTATAACTATTCCAGGAGATAGCAAGGATATTGCCAGTACCCTGAGTTCTAAGAAAGTGGAGGACTTTACACTCTTTTATAGCTTTTTTGTGTCTCATCCCTTCAGTGGTGCAGCAAGTGATATGTTAATGTAAGAATTCTCTTTGCCCAAAGGACAAGTTAAAACTGTGTGGAGTAATTCAGTTTGGTGTTTTGTTCTCCTGCTTAACACTGATACAGATTTTTAGCCATGACTCTGCCTTAAAACACAGAATTGTTACCATTATCTTTATTTCACTGTTGCTTGAGCAGGTTTAATGACTCCTGTTTTGGGGTTTTTTGTTTGTTTCTTGAGACTGAGGGAGCAAAAGGCTATGCCCACTGGGTATGTTCAACGCTGCAGGATAAAAGCAACAGAAACACTGAACTATATCTGTACAACATTGTTCAAATGAATGCTATTCCAGCAGCCCAGGTGGTCTTGAACAAATATACAGGTAGGTAATTTAAATGCCTCACTAACCTGTCAAGCCTAACAGATGCATTCAGAGTGAACAGATAGACCTGTACTAGTTCTGGCAGAGTGATCCATCCAGGTTGGGGAGAGGCTTTTGAACTGTAAAGTAAGTAACCAAAACAGGGTAAGTGGGCCACTGATTTTTGTTATCACACAAAGGTGAAATAGATGTAAGTTCTGCCTGCCTACTCATTCCAGCAGATTTTGTTTCAAAGACTGATCAAAATAAGGCCGAGAGCTTTGTCATGCTTGTCACCAAGTGTTTGCTATCAGAATTCCTTTGGGTGAGTCTGTATGCATAGGTGCAGATAGATGCTAGCTCCTCTGCCCCTGTGCTGTGATGTTTGGCAGAAGCCTGTTCCTGGATGCTGTGTAACTCCATCACCTCAAGCATATGATTGTGTTAACCTTCAGTAGGAGATGGACCGTGTTCTTGGGCATGGCTCCGAGCCAGTGTGGCCTCTCTGTTGGGGTAGTCTTGTGTGTGTCTAGCTGGGAAGGTAGATAGAACAAATGTGGATTTTCTTTAATCTGCATCTATTACTGTAAATAAATGCTTTGATGAGTAATCTGTTGCTGATTTTTGAGAGCTACAAAATAAGGTGCAAGCATTTAAAATGAGGTAAATGTGAGACTGTTTTTGTCTGTGCAATTCCTGTTCTTAAATGGACTGCAGGAGGGGCCTACATGATCCTTCCTAGTCTGGGAGAAAAGGTTAGAAGTCTGAGATGAGATAACAGATGACAAATCTGTGCCTTAGCTACTAATAAGCATTTCAAAGTTGTAGTATTAAAAATAAACCGTAAGATTCTACTAGTAGTCTGTACAAGCTGAATAGTTTCCTATTTCATTACAGAAAAACCAAACCACTGTGGGCTGAAGAACTTAAAACACATTGAGTGCATTAATGCTGTGTCATAAGATTTTAAACATTTTTGAGCTAACCTGATGTCATGTTGTGGAGCTTCATCTCTCTTCTGTATTTGCCTGCTGCCTGTCAAAATGATTCCAGTGAGCAACTGACAGAAGCACTTGGCAATTTGTTTTGTATATATGCATACACTGTAGCATCAATGTACCAATGTTTTTGTAATGCTTTTTCACAGCTCTTTCTGATCATGTTCTCCTATATTGTCAATTCTGATTTTCTAGAAAGAAATCCAGACGATTCATCAGCTTTCATGATGCTTGGTTATTTGAATGAGTATCTGCATCTAAAAAGGCAGGCAACAGATGCCTATGAGAGGTAAACTATAAACCCTTGGAAACTTTACTGATAGAAGCTTCTTGACCTCTTTTTCCATCCACCAGCTGAAAAACTTAAGGGTTTTTCATTTCCTGTAGTAAACCTTACTTTCTCAATTCAACAGTACATTTCAACAAAGTGTACGGTAAGGAGAGGTGTGGGGATGTTCTTATATCAAAATTGGAAATGCAGAACAGACAACTGGAGAAGTAAAGGCTTGTGTGTCTTACCAGGACATTTAGCTAATTCACTGTACAGGATTTAAGTGAAATTTGGGGAGATGGTAAGGTTGGATTTAGTTTTGGTCTCTACCTCATTCTAATTAATGGAGGTGTTTGGGCTTTGGTTTTGGTTTTTATTTCTCTTTTCTTTTGGAATGGTAGGGGGAGGTGGCGAAGGAAACCATGTTTGGTGAATGTGTTTGCGGATGCATTAAAACAGTGAAATAGGCTCTGTTCGTGCTTAATTAGCATAGAAAAGCTTCTGCATAAAACATTTGTCCATTCTGCTCTGAGAACTATTGTAAAAATATGCCTGTTGTAGTCAGATGGTAATTATTCTTAATTGCCGTAATTTTCAGGGCAGCTTCATTGCTGAAAGACTCTGAAGATACTGAGAAATACAATATAGCAATGCAAAACTATGGCAGGTCACTGTGGTAAGTGTTTGTTGACATACTTTCCCAGCCCCTAACTTCAGCTTTGGATATAGTGAATGCAGTGGTGCAAAACACGGGTGAGACTGAAAGGTGAAAGGTGGTTGCTAAAAATAATCTCTTAAACATCATTCTTAACTATAGACAAGCTTGACTGAACTTTGTATGTGCTCCAGAAATGGGTAGTGTATTTTTTTAAAAAAAAAATGAAATTGCAAGGAATTGCTGTATGTCTTCAGTTTATAACATATCAGTGATTCTCTTATCCTTAGCTTGATACTTAAGTGCCTTAAGATAGTCTACAGAATGTAGCTGGTTTATGGTCTCCAGAATAAATTGGGTTTTTTACGATCTCCACACTTGAGTTATGTAGTAGGCTTAGTCTGAATAAGATCGCTGCTTCAGGGTTTATTCAAAATCGCTTCTCCCTGCCCTTTGAATTTGAATTGACTTGTACAACCTGAAGCACGTGGGGTTGGGGTGTTGTGTACATGTATGTGGTCATTCTGCTGATGACCCTTTCTGCTGCAGTCCTACTCAGAATTATAAGTTCTCTTCACAATTCCCTGCCAGTTCTGAGGGAACGCAGGACACAAGTCTTAACAAATGAAGATTTTCAGACTTCTCTTTGATATGAGGTAGCTCAAGCTCTGCTAATTAGATATTTGTCAGCTCTCTAGGGAAACTTTATATATTCTTAAGTTTCTGTACATGACACCGGAACTTGTAGGCTGTGATAATGTGATAATTCATTCTTTAACTTCAGGGAAGATTTTAGAAGCAACTCTTCAGTTGCCTGTAGTCTCACATAGAAGCTGTATGTGTGGTGATTCCTGTGTGCAACTTGCACAAGAGCGAAGCTCCAGTAACGAATAACTAGTTCTAATAAACATACAGACTGCTGTAGCTCTGTCTGTATGTGCACTTCCCTGTCTGCATGCATGCATACTTTGATTCGCTTTTTTCACGTTTGTCCTTTGCTATTTTCTCCTACTCTATTGTGTTAACCATTAAGTAACATCCTTACATATAGCTGTCGTGCAGATGGGGAGGACTTTTTCATATCAATTATTCTTCATGCAACAGGTAGTCGGAGAGAGTAACTGCTATAACGGAGGGTGGGGAATGTTGCACATTCTTGTCCGAATCTCGCTCTTTCCAGGTGTCTGCTTACAACTGCTGTAGAAAAGAGGATACTGGTCTGCAAAGACAGCTTGTTGGAATCATAGCAGCTGTTGCCACATCTTTCATACCAGTGACTTATTTTGTTTTTACAGTGCCCTTGGTCAGTGTGATAAGGCCATTGAGGTTTATGCATCAATACCCCTAACTGATTTTGATGGCATTGTAGGGATAGCATTAGCCTACTTCAAGAAAGGACTCTTACAAGAAAGTATTAAAGGTAAGCATGTGCCCAATTCAAAGCGTTATGGGACACTTTTCCTAAGAAGAATCTTACCAAATTTGACTGACTAACCTAGCTGTAGTTTGCTTTATTTCACTCTTTCAATCCTAATGCGTAAGTACAAATTCCACAACTATTTTAATCATTAGGCTGTTCAGCAGGGTGCTAGAGCTATTAAAATGTACAAAGGGAAGCTACATTTCTTTAAGTGTATAATCCTTGTCCATTAAGCTGTTGTGCTCTTAGCTTCCCATGTTCTCAAATGAAATGGTTTTCCTGGAAAAATCAGTTCTGGGTAGGAGACTAATGTGTTGTTCAAAGCACTTTGGCTTTAGTGGTAAATGTAAGTGCTGTATTGTTGTATTCTGTACTGCTAAGATGTGAGACTTCACAAAAAAGTATGCTGAATTGTCAGTTGTAGAAGTATAAGCACTCGCAAAGGAGCAGCCAGATCAGCATTCTAAATAACTCTCAGTTTTTAACTGGAGTGATATGTGCTCATCTGAAATACTATTTTATAAATAAACTGTCATGGGAGTATTTAAACTGTGTTCTTTAAGGCATTTTTTGGATATCCCAATATTGCTTTTCAGTTTTGTTTCCACTTGCTACATATTAAACAATTCCAGGGTCTAAACAGTCCTGTAAATCTGGTGTTTCCCAACATACAGTTACTTCCAGAGTCTTAGTCAACTTTTTTGTCTTCTGCCTATGATTTGAAGTGTGAAAATACAGTAAACCTGAAACCAAAGTGCGCCTGTGTGTGTGGTCTAATATCATGCCTTTCTAGAAGCTTTATAAACATGGTATTTTTTTCTCCTACTTCAATTCTGTGTCTTCAATTTTTACCAGCATATGAAAAAGCCTTGTCTGTTGCCGAGTCTGAACAAGATAAAGCACATATCCTGACTGCCTTGGCAATAATAGAGTATAAACAGAACAGAGTGCACGCTGCAGAGACATTGCTGTTTAAATGGTGAGTGGAGGGAATAATAATCAATATGTGATGTTTTATTGTACTGCTGAATCCTCAAATTTACTTTTTGGGGGATCTGAGGTGGATGCAGTGTTCCTTTAAGTTCATTCACGTGATATACCTGTTTTGTTTTATGGCCTATGTCTTCTTCCATATTCTTAAAGCAGTATGGAGTGAAAGAGTTAGTGGGCTGGGCAGTTTGGATGTCTAATATCCTTGAATGGTAGTTTTAATAGGTTTATCTTTTAAGATAATATTAATCTGTAGTTGTCCTAAGCACTAGGCAGTATTTTTGCTCTTAAGCTATAAGACATCTAGATGACTGATGAAAACAATTTGAGTTTAAATGGTCAGAAATCTCCAGAGCAATTGTGTTCCAAGCATCGTAGGCAAGGACAATCTTGTAGCTTCCCCATGAAAAGAAACAGATCTGTATCAGTTGTTCATGAATGTCTTTTTTTTTCAGAGCTGTGGAGGCTAAAAGCCCACGCATCATTGTTAGTCTCCTGGCAGCTATGGATTAAGAGCTAACATCTCAGCCTCTCAGGATCAACTCTCTGTCAATAGAGAACTCCAGTAGTGGCTGTACAGTCTTCTGAAGTTACTGAAATAGTGAAGGTCCATGACCTAACACACTCTGAATCCTGAGTAAATGATGATTAAATAGCTAGGAACCTGATATTTCCTACATCCTATTAATCACTGCAGACTTCTATTTTTGTCATAAGCATCAACAATGAGAGTTTTCTAGATTACATTAGTTGTTTGTGTTTAAAGAAAAAAAAAGTAGTAGATGGTTTAGGAAAGTAACATTACAGTGAATATATCTAGATCTGAATTGGAAGCACAGTGCTGCAAATGTATATGGTGGAGTTTAGTAATAAGAACAAAAATGGCTCATTCTAGTCCAATACACAGATATCTTTATTGACTGAAATTCATGCTAGATGACTTAAAGAGCCTGAGTAGGCCCTTGAACAAGAAGCCGTCTATCTTCTTTTCTCATGGCCAGCTTGGCACAGAGATTTTTAGCAGTGAGTATGTCTTTATAGCTAATATGATAGAATCCTACTTCTTAACTTGTCGAAGGGCAGCGCCTTTGCATCAGATAACGTAGTGCTGCCTATTCAAGTTTATTTTTAACAGCTCTTAGGGATTTTTCTTGCTAGGGAGTGAAAGCAAAACATAGAATTGGAAGTTTACATTCTTTTTTTGAAGGCAAAAATAATCATTAGAAGCTTGATTAGAGCTTATAGTCACCTAGTAAGTGAAAATAAGCAGCACTTCATTCTGTAGTTAATGTTTAGGACATTACAGTGAAGTACCTCCAGATTACTGTTGCCATGAACTATTTTGTTATTTGCCTCCATTCAGTGTGCATTGCAATTTATTGAATTGCCTTTATTGTAAGAACAGCTTCAACTAGTACATCAGTGAAGGTCCTTGATTTTGGTTGTTTGTACTGAGCTCACTGTTTTCACGAGAGTTGAAGATCAGGGGATTAACTTGAGTTTGCCACCTATACTAGAAAAATTTGCTGAAAAAAATCAGTAACTGTATCTAGCAGGTCTCCAATAAAGCTTGGAATACTGTTGATATGAGGTTAAACTGAATGAAATTAATGGAACAGCGCAACTGATAGTGGTACTAAAACTAATAGATGGTGGAAAGCACACTCAAACTACCTTACATTGGAACAAATCTTCATTTAAACAAGGTGTAATTTCTCAGAACATCCGTGTTCTCAGAAAGAGCAGTTCTATGCAGCAGACTTATTTCTGGCTTTTTCCTTCCTGGATTTCTGTTGCAAAGCTGTAAATAGGCACACTACATCTTGGGTTTGATACTAGTTAGGAGTATAAACATCTTCAAGAAAAGAAAATAGTTGTCAGTGTTAACATGTTTTCTCTTGCCGTTTGTTATATGGCTGCTGCTGAAGGACAAATAATGTGTCAGAGTCTTGCCAAGTAGTTATATATTATAAGCTTGAATGCTGAAATGGCACATAGCTACTGCTGTTTTCCATATCCTGAGACCTCAAGGATACTGATCTAGCTTGATGCACAATCCCAAACTGAGAGACTATTAATTCTGTATACCATACATGATACAATAGGAGCAAGAGGACTCAGAAGTAACAAGTACTCTAATGTTAATAGTAAGTTTAATTTATGCTCCAAAATAGTGTCTCCTTCCCTCCCTCTGATTCAACAGCTCATTAAAGGAACCTAGTACGGAAAGTCTGAAGGCTTTGTGCACACTAGGACTGGTAAAGCAGGATGCTACACTTGCAACAGCAGCCCTAAAAGAATTACTGAAGCATGAAAAAGGGGATGATAGGATTTATGAGAGGTGCCTTATTGCATCTGCTGTTTATGCATTGCAAGGTAGAAATGTGGCAGTCCAGAGAGAAGTCTCCAAAGCAGTGCATAGGTATGTATTTTGTCTTTCTTCAGATTGCCTCGTAAATATGTTGCTTTGATTACATTGAATAGTACACAAACGTCTGTTCACTTGCAGCATTCTTCTAAAAAAAAAAAAAAAAAAATTGTTTTTCAAACATGAAGTCCTCATTTAAGGTTGTAGCATCAGCTGACAGAAGCTTGCTTTCTGATTTATGGGATCAAATGGCAGAACTTTCATGGCTTGTTTGGGGTTTTCTGGTTTTGTTTTGGTGGTTTCTTTGGTAGCTAGATCAGTTCACTGTTCTATGAAAGCATTTTTCATCATATGTATCAGAACCTTGAACCTAGAAAAGTCTGTAGGGCTTTTATTTAATATTTAACAGCCTCTGAAGCTGTTCATTCCATTAGCTAAATGTCTGTGTTTAAATGTGTTTTGATTAACCTTAGCATTCTAGAAAGGGGGAACTTTAATCAATGCCTTTAAGCAAGACACACATCATAGTCTCTCCAAGTGTTTTCGGAAATGATTCTTTATGGAAATTGTTTTTCTCCAGCTGCAATTAAAATCCCTTGTTCTTCACACTATAAGGACAAGACCTGTAGTCCTAAAGTTTATTTGTTTTCCTCCCATGAATATTGATATCCATATTGTACATTTTAATTCTTTAGCCAGCATTATAACTTCAATATTGTGTTGTTTGTTTTAAATTACTACCCATGTCTGTTTTCAACCACACTGGGTTGTTTACCTAATAGAAAAAGATCCATTTGGGATTTATAGCAACTGCCTACCGAGTCATGGAAGAACAGGTCCATATCTAAACCAGAAAGTCTAATATCTTTGTTCTTTTCCCAGGAACCCTGATAATCCTGCCCTCTGGTCTCTTCTGTCTCGACTAGTTCCACTGTATGCATCACAAAAGGCAAAAGTAAGTACATTGCTGTAATATATGTGTGCTGTTTACATCCTGAGTAGTCTGTGTTGTTTAACTAAAAAACCCCCCACCCTTCAGTACATGGACATTCACTAGTTAATATGAAAGCTTAAGGCTTACATACACAAGCACATGCAAAGCAATGCACAGGTACATACTGAAGTTCTATATCCAATTATTTGCATCTTTCATGGGGTAGCAATTCTTTATCTTCTTTAAATAAACTTACAGAAAAAATCTGCTAGATTTTTTCCAACAAGAAAAGGCTGTACTAGGTATAATTTTTTTATTTAGTTTTATAAATATGTATGTGTATATATAAATATATATTGGGATTTACATATGTTGGATTTGATTAATCTAGTCAATTTCACTTTTCGCATTAGCCAGTATTTCCTTGCTGCTTTTATGCTTATTATTAGCTCTTCTCCAAATAAATACTCTTTGTCGTCATTTATGACAATTATGTAAACAGAACTAGCACCTGAAAACAAACCCCTTCCTCTATGGGGTAAAATTAGAAACACAACATATGGATAAGCTCTAATCCTGAATGTCTCTTCCTAATTCTTTATAAAGAGATCTTGCTGTAGGCAAGGAAAAGATCTCATTGTGCAAACTTTGTATTTCTGATGAACAAAGATAAAAAGATCTTGGCATTGCATTTTGTATAAAATCTCTTAATTAATGAGTCATATAACCAAATCAGTTATTTTTTTTCAATCTTGCAGGGGGGAGCTGTGGCAGGAAACATCGCACATGTACTTGATGTAAACCATGGAAAGGTTTGGCTTTCTTAAAATGCAGACTTTGTAATTCCATAAACAATGCTAAAATTAATTTCATCTGATCACTTATATTACAGTGTTAAGTCACTTTTATGTTCTGTTTTATAGGAAGTCCTGCTGAATATTGCAGTTAATCAGTTGGCAGCAGGATGTCACATGTTAGAAGATGAGAAAAACAATCCTCTGAAAAATATTCAGAAGGCAATCCGCCTCTGTCCAGGTTACTCTTGCTCTCAAACACACTAGTGATTTTTTTACCCATCAGAAGCAAAATTACTGTACTAACAAAAAAACCTACTTTTCTTGGGTTGTTTTGTTGGTTTGGGTTATCTGTATACGTTTTGGGGAGAATGGTTAGAGTTGAAATTTTAACTGTCATTCCAAGTTTAGACATGGGGAATTAAACCAAACAAGAAGAAAAAAATTGCTGAATTTCAAGGCTTGTTCTGAAAACACAGGCAATTTGTTAATCCCTCAGCAGGAGAAGAGATAAGTATTATTTAGTATATTGGACAAAAAAGAAAAACAAATGTTCCCTCAGAATCAGTATGCTACACCAAGCAGATTCCTCTATCTTGAGAATTTGGATTGCAAATGTTCTGTTACAATATGCTGGTTATGAACTATAGGCAACTGTTCTCCTGTTACTAAATGGTAATCTTCATTAAATGTATGCAGTGCAAATCCAGTGGGGTTTTCAAGTGCTAATTTGCACTTGGTAGTGAAATACCAAAACATTGTTTCTTCTGCAGTAATTTTGCTCTGATGCATTAGTGTGGCTGCAAGTTAAAAATTTCAATTACTTCCCTACAGGTACACACAAGACTATGACTGCTTTTCAAAAGCAGTATACTTTACATTTTACTTTGTTAGATCTTCAAGCTTTGTTTCATTTTGCTGGCAAAATTCATTATCTTTCAGATGGAAATTTGCATGGGTGAAACCTTTAACTGAGCTCTGTCCCATTCAGGACAGAAACCACTCTTCCAACTCATAGTTGCTCTTCATGGGGCTAGGTCAGGGTAAAGCTGACACTGGAATTTGGTGACGCTAGAAGTAGGCACCTATCGCCCTAACTTTCATGCTGGTGATCAGACAAGACTGAGTGTGTATGACTGAAAGCTGTGGATGGCATCTTGGGATTTTTGCTGCCACTGTTATGCAGCACTAAGTGATAGTCAGGTTTAATCTGTAGTCAGAAGTAACTAGCAGCTTCGGTTAGCACACCAGTGGCTATGTGAAAAATATATTAGTTGGCTTTAGAAACAGCATCTTCATCTTATAATTTGAAGAATCTTACTAGTTAGAGGCAAATACTTACCAGCTGCCTTGGGCTGGGCTGATATAAGGGTCTGATTGAATTACTTGCCTTGTTCTTGCTATCTCTTATTTACAGTGTGTAGTTCCATTGATGGCTATGTTTTTATGCTTAATCTGGTAAAGACCATTCTAAATTAATTACCAGCATATTTAGAATGGACATGAGTTGCCTTTAACTATTCTTTTCTAGATAATCCTGCTGCCTGGGCAGTGCTAATGGCAGCCTGTCATGCTGAAAACACGGTTGTCTGTCTGAACAACACTCAGATGAAGCTAACAGATCTAGAGATGATGCTTGTAGCTACAGTTTCAGCCAAAAGTAAGCTATACAAGTTTTCTAATTTAAAAAAATAAAACTGAAATGCTCTAAGCTTGCAATAGTCTTCTGAATTTCAGAAACTTGCAAATAAGCTGAGAATTGCTCAGTAGTAGTTTGAGCTATAACTGTATTTTATCACATAAAAATGCTAAATCCTAATGCACAGTTAGGGTTAATTACTTAATCACAGCTTGCTTTCCCCTGCAAAGCCTCAAATGCTTTTTTATAACAGTACTTCTGAACTCTGATGCCTAAATGGATGGATGAATGTATTACAGCACAGGAACACTGCTTACCAGGAAAGGCTAAAGTATTCTTGTGTTCTGTAACTTTTCCAGTAGAGTGATAACATCAGTCTTAGCTTTGCTCAACGTCTGTAGTGTTCTGAAAACTGGAATTAAAATTCCATGTTTGATTGAATATTCTCAAACTATTAACTCACATGGTGTATTCTTTTTCTCCCTCTTCCTGCTTTTAATTTTACTATCTCTTAATGTTCCTACTAATGAAGGAAGCAATGTCAGGTTAATACTACTAAAAGTTCTCCATTACTCTCTAGAGCATGTAACATGGTATGGCATTACAAGATATACAGTAATCCAGTTAAGTGCTTTATCTGGTTTTGCAGCTGGAGAAAATAATCTTCCACGTAATTATATCCAGACTGTTGAAGACTGGTGTCTATGTCAAGCTATTACCAGTCTAGAGGAGACTGGTAAACTCTCAGAAGCTGAAGCTCTTTGTACCAAGGTATATGGCATCATACTGGCAGATTGTGGTAGAATTGTATAGAAATCATGATTTGTGTCCATTTTACAAAACGGTAATCTTTGAATTACCTGTGCCATCAGAGCTACAAGATGCAATAGTCGTTGGCATTTTCTCCCCTCCCCAAGATATTTACTCTGTTTGCCACACCAAAACCATGTTAATAGTTGAAACAAGCAGTGTATGACATGACAAAGCTAAGCCTGCCCTTCTTGCCTTTATTCATTAACCTAGCATTAAGCAAAACGTTTCAGAAATTCAAGGCAAGAAGTCCAGGTAGGAGACTTGCAGGGGACTTAAATGTCTTCTACTCTGTTGGATTGGTACTCCATTTCAGAGCCACAAGTGGATGCTACAAGTTTAATTGTTAAAAGGAAAAGTCTTGAGGCAACACAGCTGGGGAAAGGGACTGGGGTGCCAACAAGCCTCAAGTGTGTGTTTCATGTGTTTGTGAACAGACTTGGCAAAAGATAAGCAAAAAACCAATTGGACTCAGCAGCACATGTCCCTGATTTTAATTAAGGAAAATGATTATTCCAATGCAGATGTGTTCCTTTCTTATGGCATTTCCGTATTAATGGAGAAGGGAGCTTAAAAAAAATATCAAAACCTAAACAAACAGATTAAGTGAACATGCTGGTTTTCTAGGGGGAAGTACTTTCTTGTCTCTTTGTTTACTTAGTGAGGAGGTGTTTTGCTTTTCTGGCCAGGATGTCCACTGACCTGTCATACATTAACAAGGATCAGAATTTTCTAGCCATACAAGGTGGTATCTGGGCATGGGGGAGGTTATGGTGTGTCTTGTTTGTTAGTTAAGTAGCTTGGAGAGAGGACAGTCAGTGCCTGCAATTTGTGAAGAAACGGGAGTAACACTCTGTAGTACCACAAGCTCTCATTGACAGTTTTGGACCCCAGGATTCTCAGAAAGCAGTATAACTGGGGGTGATGAGTTGGGCACTGCAGTTGTTCCATTTGAGACAGGCAATGTGATGCCACACTTGTTAATGGGGGAAAATTGCAGCAAATGCTAGCAGCTTCTATTGGGTTTCAGAAAGTCTCTGTGTGTCCATGTATTCTTTGCAAAGCAGCAGCTTGTTAAGGACTTATAGGCAACATACTTTGTTTTTTAAAAAAACGGGTGTAAAGTACAAGTGTTGTTTCTTAGAACAAGTCCGGTGTGAGTTATAATGCTTGGAAGTATTGTGATTTGAACAGGTAAAATAACATATAGTATGACTTGCAGAAGCTTCATGTGTTTCATATCAGAAGGATAAAGCCACAGATAGCTAGTTTTCTGTCTTTGCTTTTTTGCATGAGTTGGTTCCAAAAAATAGTCTATAGGTATCTGCTGTTACTGAACGGGAAATATTTAGTAAAGTGCTTCTGTTTCAGTGAGAATAAAACACCTTAGCTGGGAGAACTGAAATTGCTTGGAACATACTCAAGGTCACTTTTAGCCACAGGACAGGTTTTTGCCTGAATCAGCCCAAAAGTTGTAATGATTTTGAAACCAAAGGAGCACTAGAGGTCTGCCATTTACTTATCTGTCTTTCAGAAACCTCTAAGGGTAGCACATGTACAAAATTTAGGATAGACTTCAAATGTATTTTGAGGACAGAAAAAACATTATCTATTTTCATGTGTCAGTTCCTGGAACATTCCTTTGTGCAGAGTAGGAGGAAAATGCTATGTTGCAAGCATCCTGAGAATGCTTTCAGTGCAGTTTTCTGTAAAGACCGAAGTGGAAAAATGAAAGTTATCTTCTGATATTTGGAAATTATAATTCTGATATCATGTTGAGCCTTGTTTTCATTTTAGGGTTTAAAAAGCCGCCCTGAGCACCCAGCTCTGTTTTTGCTTTTGAGACAAGTTCAGTGCAAGCAGTTGTTGCAATCTCACAAAGAACTTCCAGACAATGTCCTAGAGGAGCTTCGCAAGACAGTCATGACCAGTTCAACTTCAGCTGCAGCCTGGCAAGTAAGTAACATTGTGTTAATTTTCTTTAATGGTTGAAATAATAAGGACTGCAAGAGTCATGGAGGCAGGAGAATTAAAAACTTGAGATAAACCCTTGGCACCTGTGTCTTTAGGGACCTGTGACTTGGCATGAATTCAGAAACGACTGAAGTATTTCCTAACCCATAAGAATAGATGGAAGTAAATAGTTTCCTTATATAGTAATATACAATTCCTTATTCAGGGTCTGAAAACCTGAATAAGTCTATTTCTCCATAATCTCCTGATGTCAGGTGTTACTGTTCTTTTCAGCAAGTTGAGTCGGCAGGGAAAAGAAATCAGTCCCAGTAACAGGTGCTGTAACTCGCTTCATATGCTGCTTCCGTGAGACAATCTGAGAAGTCTGTCTCACACATGCCAAGAGATCTTTCTGGTGATGCAGCATATTTATTTATTTATTTCCTAACCATTGCTGTTAGTTACAGTTACTATCTTCCTTTACCAATGTTAGCAGCACGTTGTTTAGAAAAATTCCATGAACTTTTAGAGTCCTCTATGTAGCTACAGGATTTATGGTGCTCCCTCTGCCTGTTGAACAAATAAAACCCTGTTTGTGGTAGGATTCACTAAAGTAGATTTCAGTCTTAGAACATCAGTGCAAGGCTGCTGTAGAGATCATTATCTCACTTGGTATAAGGCTGCAGATCCTCTTCCCTTCTGGAACATATGAGTATCATTCGTGGAAAGGTGCTTTTTTTGACACATTTTTCTTTGGCTTGTGAGACTTCAGCTTTCAGAACTGCAGAACTCATTCAGATTGGATTTGCAAAATATGGGGGCATGCAAGGCATGATTTTGTCCTCTATTTTAGTAATATATTTTGAAAATGGAATTAGGGCTTATATACATTCTTCAAGCATCCCTTGCATAGCCAAGTATCATCTTGCTTACAAGCAGGGAGAAGTGAAATGAAAGTCTATGTGGTTTTGCAGGGATAAAGGGCTCTTTTGGTTTGTTTTTTAAATCCAGGCTACAGATAAGATACCTCTGAGGAAGGTCTTTTCAGTCTTCAATTAAAGAAGATATTTCTCAGGGCTTGGATGGCATTCTGAAAAGGCCCGGCTGCTACATCTGTTCCTAATGGCTAGATCTATGCTTTTATGTTTTCTGGCTCTAGATTTCCTAAGAGTTTGATAAATGTTTTGTCTTACTCAGAAGTATCCATCGTTGATGTCTTACAGTTTTACTAAGTTAGAGGGGCCGTTAACTTTGCTTTTTGCTTAGGTTTTTGGCTTTTGTCTAAATGGTTGTTTTGCGAGATTTAGGAGTGCTGCTGAACTACTGATCTGATGGCTGTTCTACATTTTGTGCTGTGGCTTACCAGGAAAACAGGAAAAAGCTGATCTAGCAGAGCTGCCATTGTGCCTTTGCGTGAGGGTTCTCCTCACTTCTTGAGTGCTAGGTATCTTCAGCTGCAAAAACCTGAGGCCAAGGATGGCTCTTTTTTACTGCACAGGAATGTATGTTTTACTTTACAAAGCAGTCCTGCAGCTTGATGTCAAGGGTGAACAATCTCATTAGTGCTAATAAATACTTTCTGGTGTGTCTCTTCTTAATGATAAATAACTTTGATGCATCAGAAAGAGTTAAGAATTTTGCCCCTTCTAACACCAGGCAGTCTTTAGTTAACAAAAGTCTAAGGACCTTTGCTTAAGAGCAAGGGAAAGAAGTGCTTTGTTTGCTTGGTGATCCAGCAAAGAATATTTCTGAATGTGGCTTATGCATCTTGATGCATATCATGTACATGTGAGGGATTTACAAACTTGTGGCTGCGTCTGCTTTAAAAAATGTGACATGACTACAGATTTAAAGAGGGAGGAGTTAGAATTCTTTTCCTTCTTCTCTTGAGCAAATCCAGGACATCTTGTGCTGGCAGAGCAGGCAGCAGGAACATGAAACTCTGTACAGATCCCAGTGTCTACTTCCTACCCTATCTAGCTCCTCCAGCATGACCCTGCTGGGTCAGAAACTGTGTAGCCCAACCCATCATCTGAGTTCAGGCTTACATTGTAATGTCTTTCATGTTCCTGGCATTACTCAGATGGGCTGGAAAAACCTTTGTTCCACAGGAAAAATGACCTTTTCATCTCTAGAGAACTTTTACAGATAAATGAGGCACTACACAATGCTCTTCTAGTCTGAAGGATGACTTTCAAAGACAGACATGTTATTTGTTCACCTGTGAGCAATCTCCATATTAAAACAACTGTCAAAACAGTTGTCTGTGGGTGGTCAAGGGAACTCTGAAATAAGTTACTGTAGTGAGGTGTACTGCCAGCTCTGCAGCAGACTACATTTTCCTGCAGGGCAGTACACAGTATTTTGTTGGAATGAGGGCTGGGTGGGTGATGGTGTTTTAGCTAATAGTGTGCTGTGGTACTCTCATAAATTGAACTAAATTATATTACCTAATGGATGTGTGTTTCGGTGGCTCCATAACTGATTTTGTTGGATGTTTATTTTCAGTGGCTGGCAAAAGTGTATCAGTCTCAAAGAATGATGGTTGGAGCAGAGATGTGTTACAGAAAGAGCCTGCAGTTGGCATCACAGCAGGGCAGCTGGAACGGGAAGTTATCCAGTCTGATCAGGCTAGCTATGCTCGCACTGGAAATCTGCATGGTAGGATCATCAAAATTACGTAACTGCATGATTTAACAGGAGTTCATGGGATGTAGGGCTTCTGCAGTCTTTAAATGAAGCCCCTGTTTAAATGACTTTGCATTTAAAACAACTAGAGAATAAAATGAGACTGCAAGGGGCAGGGGACTGTTTTTAGAATGTCTCTGTAAGAGAGGTTGCTGTGAAATAATCACATAGAACCACTGTGTACGTACAGAGACTAAGTTGTTCAATAAGGCTTATTCCTCTAATAACAGATTCAGTTTGATAATCCAAATTGATGTACCCTTCAAGTCTCTGTCCCCTTGTTCAGACAACTGCCTTAATAAACATTTTTACTGCACTGGTGCCTGGACACTTTAGTCAAGTTTCAAGTAACTTTATGCTGTATGGCCATTTCTAGATACAGTGCCTTGCCTTGAATTATAAAGACAATCTAAGGGAAATGTACCTTGTGGTGTAAAGAAAATTATTCTACTCCTTGCACCAAGGGGCCAGGTGAACGTAACTCAAGTTCTTGGCAATTGTCTATTCTCTTTAAGCATTGTCACCCTAGAAACTTGAAGTGCACTACCAGACTTCTTTAAAACCTGGTGTAAATGGTAGATACTGCTCTGATCTTGGCTAATGCTTATTCTTGTATTTTAACAGATGATCAACCTAACAGCCATAATCAAAATCAGGCAAAGGAACCCATATATCCTGAGTGCTTATATAAGAAAAGGCAGTCAGTTTTACCAAGGATAAAGCAGCAAAGCTGTTGCTCCTGGTGGAAAAAGAGAATCTGCCTCAGTGTAGTCAAGTTTCTTTCTCACAAGCCATATGTTTCAAAAGGCAGAATTTGTCAAGTGACAGGATTTTTCCTCCCATGGTTCTTCTGTCCATTTTCTAGTGGTCTGCTCCCTGTTTCCTATAACTCCTAAATATCTCCACAGGTTTCAAGGTACCCTCTACCTTAATCAATACTTCTTCTTCAAATGCTGGCCTGAATTGCCTGAGAATATACAAGACTTTGTTCAAAAAATGTAATTAGTACAAATTTGATTATCTCATCTCTGCTTTTTGCATGAGTAGAGCAGCTGATCAGTGGATTTCTGTCCAGCCTCTCTAATCTGCACTGTCTTAATGAAATGTGCAAAAGCCTGGTGAAAACCTTGCTCAGATCCAAGAAAGCTCTGTGTTTGAAAATTGCTTGTCTCCCATTTATCTGTCCACATGAAAATTTAGGCACCCTTTCAAGTACAGTAATTTTGGAGACAATGGGCATAATAAGACTTTTCTTAAGCCAAAAGATACAGGGATTTGTTCAATAGTTGCTTTATTAGGTAATTACCATCTTGGTTTTTATTTCTGGAGATAAATTCTAAATTCTAGAATAGTCTTGTACATGGGATGAAAATTTACGAGCTGAAGAGCAGACAAAGGTTTGTGATGAAAACATTACTAAAGCATGTATGGAAAAAGTAAAAAGATTCTTTGCATAAATGAGCAAGTGGAATGCTGGCAAGGCTGGTCCTAGAATATTTAATGTGACTTTTCCAGGCTCTTCTAACCACTGTTTGGTTTTTTTTTCTGAAGAAATCTCTTTCTAATCTGCCAAATACTTTGTGTAGCTCAGAACAGCCTGAATTGAACCTGCTCTCTAGAGAGCTGCAAACAAAACCTGATTTACACCACACACTACAATAAAGACCTTTCTTTTTTTCCTTTGTTTTTTCTTTGGGTTTTTGTGGGTTTTTTTTTTTCCTTTTTCTTTTTTTTGCCTTTTATCGTAGGCTAATGTCTCAAATGAGCACTGGCCATCCTTGGTTCAGGAGGCAACAACTGAAGCTTTGAAACTTTCTTCTTGCCCCCTGGCAGCTCTCCTACAAGCACTGCTACAGTATAATCGCAAAATGGGAGCAAGGTATGCATGATCTGTTAAGTTTAAATGGAACACACTGTCCAAAAGTTCAAGTGGTCATTATCCCCAGATCTAGCTGCAGTAAGTAAAAGAAAATTGAAAACAGGAATTAATTCTTGAAGTAGTACAGCAGTTATAAGGGGGGGAGGAGGATGGTTAGTGGTGTGGGGAGCAGGAAGCAGCAGAATCTTCCTCCTTTTCTTAAAAAAAAGTATATGACCTTCATACCAAGAGAAAAACAGCTGTAAGACAACTTTTATTTTAATAACATGTTACCTAAATAAATTAATCAGGAAGACTATACATTCTCAAATCTCTTGTTAAATAGCAATTAATGTTAAATAGTGGAAACGGATACCGCTACCCTATCTACTGCTGGGATTCATTTTGATCCTCAATTGGGCTCACAGTCAAAGTTCACGTTCATTCCTGAACAACCAGGTGGTCATTGTGACTTTTTGAGTAAGGGAAAGAAGATTTGCGGGAGTGGGGCTTGGAAGCCTCCTACTTTGTGAGTTTGGTTATTAAGTCCAGTTTGTCTTTTACAGTATTTTTGCTTAAGCTATTGAAAATTGGCATATTCTTGATTTTTTTTCAATAATTTCACCTGGTTTTATAGATAATTCTAAGAAACTGTCTTACTTTCTCTGTGGGCTTTTAAGAAGGTGACAGGCAGCCTAATGTGATTGTGATGGTTGTCAATTGTGACAAAGTTGGGCTGAAAACTTATTTAATCAATTAAAATCAGTCTTATTACAATTTCAGATATTAACTTACATGAACAGTAAGATATATCACAAGATCTAACTGATCTGCCTAGGTGTTTCAAAATCCTAAAACAAAAAATTAATCTTAAGTACAAATAGCAAATGAAAAACAGATGGCACCTCTCAACAGCCTGTTAAATCACCATGTACTAGAAAATCACATTGGTTATAAAGAACAGAATTCTTGAAACAAGAACCAAAGCTGATGGAGCACCAGTGAATGAATATGAAATCCCTAAACTTAATTGCCAGGTTTTACCATATTTCTAATGACACAGTGAATTTGAAAATGTCTTGGTTAGGTACAAACTGGCAGTGTTGGAAGGCAGTATCAGCCAGATAGAATTTTAGACTTTGGGTAGTACTGTGTTCCAATTTCCTTCTCTTATGCAATTTCACATCTTCCCTTTGTGTTTGCAGGAACTGCAGTACCTTTTGTGAGTGCCTGGATTAAATATATTTGTGTATAATATTAAATTCTATTGGGATTATTAAGATTTACTGTAGTACCTGCTTCTCTGAGGTGCACTGTCTTCCAGAAGATTTATTTCATGGCTCTTAAACAGGAGAATACCTGCTGTACGTGTTCAGCAGATCATATACTGAAATCAGAGATCATGATGTTTGTCATGTTACTGTAGCAGTCATAAAATCTGCTATGTCAATCTAATTTGGGTTACTTGCTAGTTAAAGCACTAACTTGAGTGTAATATATTAAGCATAACAATGGTGGCAGTGTTCCTTAGCATTTTAGATGCAACTACACAGGAAACAAAGGAATGTACAACTCTGCTCCGTCAGTTCCTTGGGTGGTATGGAAATAAGGACCTTCCCTTATATTACTCCTGGTCATTGTTGCTTGCTCTGGGATACTGGTATGTGACATGCAACCTAGTCTGTTGCATTTGATTTGGATTATGTTTTGGTTATGCTTCCAGGGAGACTCGTCGAATGTTGGAAAGAGTGGTTTATCAACCGGGGAATCCAGAAACCATAGTGTCAGTGGCACGTTGGTACCTCCTGCAACATCTGTATGCCAAAGATGATTATGAATTAATAGATGTAAGTCAGTCCATTTTATACAGAAGTTCAATCTACTGGTGTTGAATATTGTGCTTGCAACTTAGAAGTAGGGTAGAGGGAGGGTAGGGAGGTGCTGGCTCACCTGCTCTAGAGGTTGCAATGTTTAAGGATTATATACTGACAAAACACACCTCAATTTTCAAAATTGCATCCAGTTTGTTTCAAAGTCTTCCATTCCTCCATGTAATACTAATGAAAAACAAACAGTAAAATCCCTCTCTAATCCAAACTGGCAAGAATTCTACTGGTGACTCTTCAGTAGACACAAAGACCATTTTATCAGAATTTTACCAGAATATATTCATGCACTAAAAATGTTAATTCCTTCTAGCCTGGTAGGAACAGTGTGGTGTCCTTGACCCAAAAGATCTGAACAGTAGAGTGCTGTACTTGAGATTTTTATTATATCTGTAATGGTACATTATTTTCAGTACATAATAAATGTTACATTAGTTTCTGTTGACAGTACTTCACAAATGGATTTGGTCAAACTCACAAATCCACACACTCTTTCATGTGATGCAAAGTGGGGTAGTTCGTTTTTGGCTTGTAATTGGAATCACTTTGCTACTCAGACTCTGAATACACTCCCTAATAATTCCTCACTGCTGCCACTGGCATGATGATTACCCAGATTAACAGCTGTTCCCTGGTGAAACTTTGAATCTGTAACAAAGTACACTTGGAGGTACAACACATCAAGTAGGCTCAGTGTTGACAAAAATCCATACACAGACACACAGGTTCACAAACAAGGTAGAATTAATGAGTTCAGATGATCCTGATACAGTCTTGTTGCACTTGCTTCTACGAAGTCATCTGTACTCCCTACCTATAAGTACAATAACAATAATGGCTAACGTAAAGATTTGCTTGATTCTACTTAATAGTTTTCCTTTTTTATATGTATAATGTGATTGGATTACAAGAGAAGTGCCAGGAGCTTATGAACATCTGTGAACATTAGGCTGTCATGGGAGCTTTTTTAACTAGTAGAAAAGCTGCAAATAGGAAGTGTGGAAAATAAATCAAGGAAGGGTAAATTTAAATGGGAGAGGCAAAAAAATAACTTGGCAGTTTTGTTTAAGTAGCTGCAGAGAATACTTCTGTTTGGCAAATTTAGATTTATACAAACGTACTAGCAGGAGGCAAGTGTGTGTCAGCAGGAAGATAGGTCTCATCTAACTCTGCTTGTTTCATTGCCAGCAGGTAACTTAATTGTCAAACTTGGTGTCAGCCTCAAGTAACAAATGATGCTGTTGTAGCACATTGCAAGTGACTACAGGTTTAGCAAGTCACGACAGGGTGGGAGTTTTAAGTGCTGATGTGTAATGTTGAATGTTTCCTATCTGGGCTTATGAGTTACTTAATCTTTTAGGGAAACTGCGTAGCAGAAAGTAGAATGCATCTGAGATTGCCAATAAAATACTAACATTAAAATAATTAAAATCTCTTTTTTTCATTGTTTGTTTTTCTCTGCAGGTACTTAAAGAAAATGCCAAAGCTAATGGAGATGCTAGAGCTCTGGAACTAAATGAGAAATTGTCATCAAGTGCCTAGTATGGACTATCTCAAGTGAAAAATCTTCCATTCATGCAACTTAATCAGTCCATCTTCCAGGACCATATGTGGTTTGGGCTTTTCTGTTTGTGTCTGGTTTTTGTTTTTTATTGTGTCAACTTTGTCTTTAGTTTTACTTTTTCTTGAACAAAAGTAGATTATTTTCTTGGTGACATGAGTTCCACCATAAAAATACACTTGATTTTAAAGGAAAACCCTAAATTTTCCTTTTGTTTTCTTCCTTACTGACTTCAGCGCTATTCACAATGGGGAGTACTTGTCTGTATTTCCCCCTTGGCCACACACATAAGTACAATATTAACTGCATTGGCAGTGATGCAAGCTTGGAAAAGCTTCTACTTCTTTTCTTGGCACAGAATCTTACTAGCTAAGTAGCAGCAAACTTTTCTTCTCTCCCAGATGTTGTAAAACATTCAGAGATTTAAAATGCTTGTATTCCTCTGACATACTTTGTTTTAAAGTTGAGACCCAAATACACTTGGAACTTCAGGCATGGTGGCAGTTTATGTTTTTTAAAATAGTTCTGGTTTTAGCTAATCTTAATTACAGCAGTGTATCCTCTTGACTGCAGGCTTCAGTAAACATTCCCATCAAGAAAAGCTTGTGATCATCAGGGACAGGGTCATATTTATAAGTGTGTGTAACAGGCTCTGTTTATGTCTTAGTAATTCAGCTGCTGAGTGCTTGATTAGGTGAATCAAAACAGTGTTCTTAAGACGTGATGTTATTTTACCTTTATGTACATGAAAATTTAAAAAAAAAAAAAAAAAAGCAATGATTCTAGTCTGTTACTGTTACCATTACGATTTTCAAGCTGTTGACAAGAGTCACGATAGCTGTCCATTTCCTGGCTTAAAGTTTTTTAAAATTACTGTCTGTCCACCAAAGTCTTAGGACGCCTCATACGATCCCATATGACAGAGGAGAAAGGGGATTTCCAAGGCGTGCAGTGGGACTGCATTGAACATAGACTTGGTTTTGGAACAAACTGTCTCGGGCTTAAAGAAAGCAGGTTGCCGAGCTGGGGTGTGTGGGGGTTTCTATTGCACCAGCCATGTGCAGTGATCTCTGGAAAGCAGGCGAGAGCTGCGAGCGTGCCCCTGTCATTTTAAAGAGGAAAACCAAGCTCAGTAGGCTGGGGTTTCTACTCTGTGGAGGTGAGTAGAAACCTCTCTGAATGGCAAGAATCCCTCCTTGTCTCCCACACTTTCGTTCTCCCACCCATCTCAAAGCAAAGTACCATCCTTAAAAAGATTTTTTTCAGTAAATTTAGATCAACTGTGGTTCCCTTTACAGCCTGCTGTCACATAGTCTTGAACTATCAGTAACTGCAAATATTAAAAGGGAATGTTGCAAAAGCCAGACTCGTGATTCTCAAGACTAGCAGTAACTTTTTTTAGCTTGCTGCTATTAAAAGACTGGAAAAGTTCTTACAGCCTATAGTTCGTATCCTTGGTGTGCCGTCTTGATATTTGTGCCTCCTACTCAAGTGGTGGGAGAGCCGTCATCGACAGCCTGACGACTGGGGCTGCCTGCCCTTGCTAATCCGTGAGGCAGAACTGCTTGTACATGAGCGTTAGCCTAGACTTTGCTCAGCACTAAACCTTAAACACTTCCTAACACCTCAGAGAACAGACAAGTAACAACAGGCCAGAGAAAACAGCTAAGTAACTGTCAACTGTGAATATTCTGTATTAGGAAAAAGCAAAAGTGTCTTTTTTCTCTTCAGAAGACCATGGAGTTACTTTCTCTGTGATCAGTGATGAACTCCTTGAACAAGATTATTATACAGCCCAAAGCTGTATTACATGCCCTGTAGGAAAAAAACCAACACATATCTGTACCACCTACTCGCTGAAAAGTGCTCAGGGAATATGAGTTTAAATTTAAGCTTCTGTAAAATCCAACAATATGAGGTAAAAATCTTGCTCTCCTCATTTTTTTAACAATGTATAGCCTCTACAAAACCAGCACTTGTAGAAGTTCTGTTGTAACACTGAAAAAATTTGTAAATTCATGCAGGTTGAGATAGCCCTATATTTTATACTATTGTAGAGCTCAGCTTTAGAATGCGAAGTACTGTACAAAGGTACATAAGCATCACTGAGTTGGGGAACGGAGAGTTGTTTATGGATTTCACTGCCTGGGAAGTCATACGTTCAGCTGCTATTACAATAAAGGGGAAAAAATTAAGCATTCCCCAGCTGTAATTTGTTTTGTTATGTTGATTTATGCTGAAGGCAGAATGGAGTGAGATCTAATGAATTTCAAGGTAGAACTTTTCTTCAGATGCGAAGGATTTTACATGCTTCTTACATTTCCTTTTATACAAACATGACACAATGGCTTGCTTCTGAGAATTTCATTTATTTGTTTGGGTCATGCACGTTCATCTCATTCTCAGTATTTCCCTAGAATCACTGGATTGGATTTCTACTCATCTTTTGAGTGTCTCTCAGAATGGTATCACGAAGTACAGTGGGCAATTGCATTAATTGAGATAGTCTTCCTGACCTTAGAGCTTAAGAACAAATACGCAATACCTTTGTTTGATACCTTTTATATTTAAAAAAGAAAAATTATTTTTTAAATTCATAGATATAAAACCCTTAAGAACTGTTTTAATGCTGCACAAATGCAGCATGTACCTTTTTGCAAGGAAAAGTACATCCCTAATCCTGCAGCCCAGCTGAATACCATCCTGTATGTCTAGAATTTAGCTTTCCCTCTCTCCCAGTTAATTTGCTTTCTACAGATTTAACGGAACAGCTAACAGTTAAATAACTTTTAAATTTAGTGTTCTTAGGGGAGAGAGGAGTTTGGTTGCAGTGTGGAGTGATAAATACTGAGATAACTCCTTTATGCAGTGAAATCACTCAAACAATAGCAACATTCCAAATATATACTCCTGTGTGATCTGAATTTATAATTAGGCCCTCAAACCCATCTGCTATAATCATACAAATCAGTGCTTAGATAAAGCAACATTCGATTGTGCCATACTGCCATGTGACAGGATGGAAGGATAGATAGATAGAGGAAATGTGCAGCAATACTTCTGTCCTTCTCTCTGTTCTAGGGTTAGACTCTGAAGGTTGTCCTGGCTTTTTTTCTCTCTCTCTCATCGGTTTTGGTTTTTTTTTTTTTCTTTCTTTTTTGACACCATACACTTTTAGAAGCACATTCATCAATAACCTTGTATTTCACCTTTTTGCTGTTCCTCAGCATACTGAGAAGCGCAGCATCCAGGGTACGTGGGGTGGGGGAGCAGATGCACCAAGCCACGCTAGCCGCTGCTTCACCGGCAGCCAAGTACATGCACAAAAAATGGCAAGAGTGCCTAGAAGGAGCTAGAGAAAGACTGTTTTGGAGGCTACCTTCAACCCCAGATCTCTTGCTGTGACTGCACTAGTGGACTTTAAGTCTGCAGCGAAGGCAGAGCCCCCTGTAATGGAGAGAACATACAGTGAGACCGAAATAGGGATTCAGAGCACCTCAGAAACTGCTGCACGTTGTTGGGATTTTGGTGTTGCTGGTTTCCTGCTGCTTGTAGGAAATGTGACAAACACAGCCCTGACCTGAAAGCAGGCGTGAGGCTGGGAGTTTTTCCCAAGGAGTTTGGCTCTAAAGAGCTTGGCCACAAACAAAATGCAGAAAGGCCGTCTGCGATGGTGGCTGTTCTTCAGCTTTTACACGATGTGACTGGTTTCTAGGACTTTTTACTCACTGGAGGAAGTTTAAATGTAGGAAAGTTTCTGCATGCTGTAGTAATGTGATTAATTGCTGAAGTGGCATTCCCGGCTGACTGCATCGATTCAGTTTCAGCTGTCACAGTGCAGGTCTGGCTTTTCAGAGAAGCCACCTGCAATGCATGGCTTGAGAAACCTGCTTTTCTGTAGAGCCAGAAGCACAAGAGACTTGAGATTATTGGAGAAGGACTGTCTGAGTCCTGAATTTTCTTCTCTGGGCAATAGACGCTTGCTATCATTAGCTTCTGCTGGGAAATGATACCGATATGTTTCTTTTGCCCTACTCCCAGAGTTTTTCTCCTTATTTCCAGGTTGTTTTTCTTGTTTTTTGAAGCAAAACAAAACCCATAATGTCAGTTACATTTTTAGGCATTCTGCCACAAACCACTGCTAACTTTTATTCAGTCAAACAGAGAAGACAAGAAATAAACCTTCTTAATAATCCATCTGCTAATAATTAACTTGCATTTTGTCACCTGTACCAAATTTATTAGCTAGTTGTAATGATACAGGAACTTATTATAATAGGTCCAAATCATGCATTAGTAGATATTCTGATACCCGTTTTTGTAATGCTATTACTACATACAACATACACCTTGAGTGCAGCTGGAGGAGTTTACTAGACCTGATTTCAATAGTTACACCAATCTAAACCCAGTGTAGTTTATTGCAGAACTGGGCTAACCATGCTTAATAACTGAGTACTTGTGTTCTTAAAGTCCTTTAAATACTATGAATACTTTTGTATGAAATCTGCTTGTAAAATTTTAAGACAATCCTTAAAGTTTTTCTTCTACAGTGAAGTATTCTGTTGTAAAATTGGTGTGAAAATGACTGTTAGTGTTGCAGAGCTGTTATTTTTGTGGCTGCACAATATCATGCTAGTAATCATAATACCAACAACATCCTACAGGGACAGGGGAAGACAAAATCAGGTGTGTCTAAAGGCTGCTTCTTTAACTCAATGCTGCTTCTCACTGGAAGAGACCACCTGCGAGAGTGGACAAGACTTGCTCTTGGTGTTCAATCTTCTGGGAGGTCACTTTCATTGTTCCTTTTTAATGTCTTTCTGAATTCTCTTTTTTTCAAGTTTCAGCTTTGTATTCTGTATTTGTTTGAGCAGCTCCAGAGACTCATGAATGGATTGAAATCCTGGTAGAAGAATAGGAACAATTAATTAAATAGTGGTTCCTTTCAATACATTAAAAGATTCTTCTCTTTCTTTGCAAAGGTTTCTGACCTGCATTTAATACAGAGCACATTAAATCCAATCTATTTCATCATTTTATTGAATACCATGGATATGCATTAGCAGCCTGGGATGCAAGCCCCTTGCTTTAGGAATCATATCTTCCAATACATTGGATGATACCAAGCATAATTATGCATAGCTGTAAACTGCAGTTGACATCAGACATCAGATTTGTGGTGTGGAGTAAAGAAAATACTATGTCAGTCTTTAAAACCAAGCGTATTGCTAGCCTGAAAGCATATTGTTCTTTCATTGAACATTGGGGGTTTTGGTTTGGATTGGTTTGGGTTTTTTAAGTACGCAGTTCTTATTTTGAATCAAATACTGTGTGTTCCCGTTGAATACTGACACTGTTGCTCTGCAGTCTGCCTACCCAATAGCAAGGTTTGTGCCACAGATCTCCCAGAGTTGTAGCAACTGCAAATAAGAATTATGTTTCATCTGAGATTTTGTCATGTGCTTCTGGGAGAATGGGAGCTCAGCTTCACCAGCTAGATTTTGTGCATCTGTATGTAAGTGTGTAAAAAGAAAAATGGGAGAGTGCAGACAAACTGTTTTCCAAACAGAGCTACAGAGCACCTGATGCACCTTTTTTGGACCACTGTACAGTCAAATATTGTCAATAAAGACTGGGAAAGTAGAATTGTAAGCTGCTGTTACCTAGCTGTATCCACCTTGCAATAACTTTCAAATTACAACGTAGCAGTTCTTTACATTTGTCCAGTGTGTCACATAGGTGTCAACTTATTAGCGAGCAAGCAGCCTAACAGCAGGTTAAAATTAATTCTCTTCCTCTTTTTTTTTTTTTTTTTTTCCTTAAAGTGCTTATTGTAACATGGCAGCTGATGACATGTTTTTCTTTTTCTTTTTGGAACGATTGTTTAATATGGATTAATTTTGTCACTGCTACAGTCTAGATAGTGTTCAACCAAATCCCTGCATAGTGCTTAGAATTTTAAAATTCCAGACATGTCTCTGATTTCCAAGATGCCAATCTGTGCTGAAGCACAAACAGCTGCTGAGACAGTCTAGAGGCTGCCTCTGTGCCCTTCATGCTGCTCTGCACCTCTTAAGTGGCCTCTTTTCCCCTGTTTTGGGGGTCAGCCCCTGCCAGACAACTGCCATGGGAAAGAGCAATCCTTGGACTTGGGTTTGCACACAAGCACGGCCAAAGTTTGGTATAAACGGATCTCTTCTGTTGTTAATTTCTGCAGGCAGGAATTTGAAGTTAAGAACTCTGTCCTTTCAGCACCAGAATCTTTTATTCTGAAATTTCTTAGCTACAGCTGTCTTTGAGACGCTCTCTCGTGCTCCCTCAGTTGGTCTTGTAGACAGCCAAGCCTTCGTGTGTCAAGCTGCACAAAGACCTTAGCTAATTTAGAGCTTGGTTTCCCACAGCCTTGGAGCTGGGCTTGTTAGGTGGGTTGCAGACAAAGGAATTGGAGCTGAAGTAGAGAGCTGGGGTCCTCAATCACAGACAGCTTGGAAGACGAGAACCAGATGCTCGAGTTTCAAGTGAGAACATGTAAGATGTGAAGCCCTTGTGTAATGATTTTCTGCCATCTGTTCCCTTAGAGAGAGGGCTGAGAGATATTTTTTTTTTATAACCTGATGTGTCCACTGTGTTTCCATGCTCAGCAGCAAGTGGAGGGTGTTACAATAATTAGGTTTGAGTGGCACAGGATGGATTACGGTGGGCAAAAATCTTCCTTGTGAAGGCCTTGTGCTCAGTGCCAGGTGAAAGCCTTTCTAATTGCCACTGAAAGTCGAATGGCCAGAATCGTCTCGTATTGGTAAAGCAGTTCATGCTCTGTAACATAAATTACTGTGACTGACCCCATAAGAAGCAGCTGCCGTGTATTCAGCATTATCTAACTGCATCCCTCTTCACGTGCACAATGTGTGGTCTGTGTCAGGCAGCTGTAACTCATCCAGGTGCCTCTTTCTCCACCTACTGTTTGTTAAGAATGGGGAGAAAAGGATGGAAATGATACAAAACCATCAAATGTAATCTCAGCAGTAGGATCTGTGCAAAAGGGAATGACTTGTGCCTCCCAATGAAGGTTAGGGTCCTTGCTAACAGAAGAAATAGGTGCTCTAAAAAATAGGTGCTCTAAAAATTCTGGAAAACAGGTTGTGAAGTTGCATTTTAAATGATCTTACCTTGAGACGCTTAGAAAGAGAAAGCAACCTGTGGGCAAATCTCATGCTGGCTGTTTGCAAAGACAAGTGGGCTAACCCGTACACCTCTGTATATGGGGTTTGGGAGAGAGAAGTAGTAATTTTAATGTCTTTCTGTCTTTGCTGTAAAGTATTCTCCAGAGCAGCAAGTTACTGTAGAAATTTATTTTAAAAATGAATTGCATGAAAGCTCGTCCTCACCTGATCTGTACTCATTTTGGATTTCCTCAAGCTCCTTCCAAATCTGTCTTTCAAATCTGGTGATTCTCGCATGCAGGTTTTTTTCATCGCTTTTCATCTGGTTCAACTGCTTTTCATATTTCTGTGGTTTATCTATTTGTTCTAGCTTTAGTGACAGAAGTAGGAGCTTTTCTTCTACTCTTTTTTCTGCTCTTTCCTTTAAATACATAACACAGGTTTATAGTAAGACACTTTACGTATGCCCACATTAACCTGTCTCCTGACAGCTATGCATGCAATTGGTCTTGCTTCCTAATCATATGCGTGTCAGCACTGAATAAATGCAGATGAGGTCTGGTAGCCCAGAAGATGTGTCGATCCTCTCTTCCGCAATGAACCAAATAAACTGGGAAATGGGGGCTGGGCCAGAGCAAAGGTGGTTTTTTAATTATTATTTTACTTATTTATTCATTTAAATCCAGCGATTTGCTGTCACATTTTGCAATGTGAGACTGGGAACTCAAACAACCCGTCTCAGTTTGCTTTCACGCACCCACCTCGAGCCCAAGCTTTCCCACCTAGAGGATGCAACGCTGTGGTGTAAACCCCGCGCAGCTGCTGGCAAGAACAAGGAGGCTGAGCCCTGTCAGGGCTGCCTAACCGAGGGATGGCAAGCAGTCCTCTCCCTCTTTTGAGCTCAGCACAGCTCCTGGAGGCAATTCACCCTCCTCAGAGGCATGCTCAAACCCGAGCAGCGCAGCTGCCCACCCCTTCCTTCGTCTTCAAGTTACACCGAGTCCTCTGGTCAACTCCAAATCTGGTCAATCCGGTCAAAACCCTCCGACCATCTTTAGCCCTTGAGGGCAGGGGAATCCCGTGGTCCTAAGGCGACGGCTCTGCCTCCCGAGGAAGGCGTTTGCAAACCTGGCAGAGCTGTCTGAGCCCAAACGCGCTCTGAGTTTGCAAACATCGCCACGCGGTGCAGGTGGCTGGCGGAGCGAGACAGCTCCGGCGATAACCGAGCTGCTGCTCTACCCTCCCGAAAAGGCTCCGTCACCAGCACGCCAGATCCATCCGTCCCCGGCTCCTGGCAGCCCCGGCCACACGTGGGATCGTGTGTCCTCTCAGCCTGCCCAAAAGACAGAACTGGGACCGCTGTTGAAGGCAGCTGCCTGCGCTGCCAGGGCCCACCGCTGAGCAGGGACCTGTGCCCTTCCCGGCACAGGTTGAAGCTCATCTCCGACTGCTTTTCTCCAGCATCCGTGCTGAGGTTTCCTTCAGCAACCAGGCACTGAGCTGTGCTTCCACTGAGGTGCCATCCAAAGGATGACCACGCATGCCGCTGTGTACGTGTACGCGTACACAGAACAAACGCGTTCCTTGTTCAACCTATTTAAGAGTGGCTTTGAAAGCTTTAGCTCCTGTTAAACGCTGTATTTTTTGGCACAGCAGTCTCCCTTAGGGGAGAGTAACCACATATATTGGTGTGTTTCCTGCGAAATAATCACAAAAACTATTAGCGGAGGAAGGGAATTCAAATGGTAGCTTTGAGATAGCAGCTGACAAGTCAGAAATGTTTTTAATATCACCCTGGCTGCACTGAGTGTTGGTCGCATTGAGTACAAGAGATCATCATCAGGCAGAATAAATGGAGATTAAAGTTCAGGAGCATTTTAGTTCCAAGCGACTTCTCAATCTGGTCTTTGATCGGCAGCCTTCCTCCTGGACACGGTGATCGCGTTTTAACCTTTTTTGAACTCTGAAGCGGAATGAACTGCACACAGCAAAGGAGGAAAAGCTTTAAAAGCTGTGAAGGAACTAACGAAAAGACATTGGTCCTGCGCCAAGCGCTAACTGCTGCTGTGGAACTGAAACACACTGCGTTTTAATGTACCGGCAGCGGGTTGGTGAGGGTTTGTCTGTATTTAAAACCAGGCAGAATCTGCACAGAAAATCCCTTCCTTTTCCGAGCTTGCCAATGAATGGAACTGGGTGGTGTTCAGTGGTGGCACCAACGCTCACCGCGGCACAGGAAAATGCCATCATCAGGTACATCGGGGTTACGCAGCTGGGAAGTGGTGCTGTACCCAGGGAAGACTTTATTTCCCGGGATGAGCAGGGCACTGGGGGATCTCCATCCTCAGACACAGAAATCACCGGGACGAGGCTCGAGCCCTGACTTTGTTGTTGGCCCTGTTTGGGCCAGGGGTTGAATCTTACGACTTCCAGCTATCCTTTCCAAAATAAGTTAATCTAGGATTACATGATTTCCATAATTCATCATTTTGTTGGCTGTGTCCTGAGGCACCTGGTTTTGTGTCAGGTCTCGGGTTTTTTGTGTGCGTGACTTGGTACCTGGTGGGATCAAGGTGATGGGAGCGGTGTTCCTCGCTCCCAGTCCTGGGAGGGCTGGAGGCCACCCCAGTGCCCCGGGCTGCCATCCCAGAAGGTCTTACCAGTCTCTCCTTCACCCAGTTAAGCAGCTGATGCCTGTGCTGGACTTGATCTTCTTCAGATCGTGTTAACCGCTCTTCTGTCCACTTCCGATGAGTCTGTATCTGATCCCTGAAGTCACTTAGAATACCTGTCAACCTAAAATTGTGATTATTTTTTTAGTAACCAGACTAAGGCTTAGTCAGTGTTATGGAGGAGTCTTGAGTCACTCGAATAAATTGTTTAAATTACTCCAAATCTCCTCAATAGCTTCCTAACAAGCCCTAAACTCAATTATTTTATTAATCCTTACCTTAAAGGTTCTACCTACATGACAAAATGTGATTTCTGTGGTGTGGTCTATTTTAAGAAAACATCTGAGGGCTGAAAAATGTTAATTTCCCATTTGATTTAACTGTATTCGAAGTGGATGAAGAACCTACACTATCCCATTGAACATTGACTGCATTGCTGGGCATCAGGGAGAGAAGCAAAATCACTTGTGGTCTGAAAATGAAGTTCATAAGGATAAAAAACATGTTCATAAGGATAAAAAAAGAGAATGCAGAGTTGCCTTTGAGGCAGCAGTTGGTTAAAAATGTGAAAGCCCACCCAAAGGGAACAAAACAGGCAGCACCCAGAGGAGACAGGGAACCGCAGGCAAGGGTGGTGAACAAATGCTGCTTGGATGAAATCTGCAAAATGTCAAGTTAAAGGGAACTATATGGTTTAGATTTTGCTTTTCTTATACTGCAACACTTAATTTGCAACATGAACCATGCCAAGATGTGAACTTAGGTCCAAGCTGTAGTCTATATATACATTTCCATGATTATGCATATAACCTGACTGTAGGAGTGTCACAAAGATTTTAATATAGTTGTATTCATTTCTAACACATGCTTGCATGCAAACAATGATCACTTGAAATTTGTTTGGGGCTCAGCATACAAACCAACAGGTAAGGAGCAGGATTTTATAACTAGATTTAATGCCTATGGCACTTCTAATATTTAATATCCCTTTTCAAAAGGGTGTTTAAGTGTTTTATACTGAGTGATTGATAACAGCTCTGTATCAGTCTAATGAAGTGATAATTACCATCAGCAGTCACTGTAAATGAGGTAAAAAAAAATTAATGATAGCAAAATCTCTCTAAGTGCTATGTTATTGCAGTTTGCTATAGACAGTGTCTTTTCAAGATCTTCTACATAAGCAGCCTGTTAGGTCAGTTTATCACTATTACTAATTTTAGTAGTTCTAAGATTTGATTTTTTAAGAACAAATACTTGTAGTATTGAGTTTGTTGTTTTCGGTCCTACTATGCACGTGTGAACATGCACACAGAGTTTGCTTCCTGGAGCACTAATCTTTGTTCGTGAGAAAATAAGATGACACTGTGGTAGTATGCTGATGATCCAGACCAGTATCCAACGTGAGCATGGGAAGGGGAGGTGTAAAGAGCTTTTTTCAGACCTGGCAGTAAGCTGTCCGACTGGAATAATGGGAATCACCATCCAAACCCTGTTCTGGAAAGGTCAGGTAGGGATGGAGACAGCATTCTGTCGAAGCCACCACTGCCTGCCCTAAGGTAATGGTTCATGACCACAGGAACTTCATACCCCAGGATCAGTGAACGGGCTGGTCATTCCAAGAATTACAGCTCTGTTCGACCACCACAGCAGGCAATTATAGGACTGCTACCTCCTCATGTGGTAGATGTTTTCAGATATATAGATATAGATAGATATAGATATAGATATAGATATAGATATAGATATAGATATAGATATATAGATATAGATATAGATATGATTAGGAGAATTTAATCCACCACACATAAAATAAAGGTCTCATGCTGTTGTTTGTGTTACGATTACTGAACAAATTTGGGGAATATCATTTAATGGGTAAAGATGAATTAACCATGAATGGAAGAATTGATGGTCAGCTTTGTTCAAAGGCTCAAAACCAAACTTTGTATACCTGGCAGCTGGCATTTGACTTGGCTTCAATTTCTCCAAAGTTGGAAAAGGGAGAAGAAGGAAGTATTTAAACCTAAAAATTAATTATTTGAGACTGTGTTTAGGCGACTTAGAAAAGATTTAGCATATCTGTCTTGGGGAGAAGGGGGAGAACTACAGAAATTTATAGTCTTTATACAAAACTTTATAAAAAGTTATTTAACAAATACTGAAAATGATTGCTATGAACCTCACCACCAGTTATGTGAGGTTGCACAGCCTGTGTGGTTCAGACCAAATGATCACAAATGTCTCTTTGGGATGCAAACCCTGGTGTGGCTCTGCTGAGGAGGATGAAGGTACCTGGGGCCCATCTCAAGGGAAATGCTTGGCAGTAACAAGATGATGATTAATAATACAATTATTAATAATAATATTAGTGTTTTTATTATAACATCAGTGATTTCTTATTCATAATAAAACAGTATCATGTTTTATTTTATTTTAAACTTTGATTAGCATCCCTCCTGCATGAGGCTTACAAAAATATGCCTAGCAGGAGTGAGGCTCCACAGGCAGATGATTTGCCATCGTCTTTGGCCCAACAAAACCCTGAAATATTAGTAAGGGGATACCTGTGGATATATAATAAAAGCATGCTCCAGTAGTGCTACAATAGATTTTCACATGTGAAAATATATCTATTGGCAACTGAACTGACTTTGTGCAGTTGAATGCAGCTATTCCAACCTAACCAACCACGAGAAATAAGCATCCACTCCCCTGTGAAGGGCCAAATTTCTGAGCAAGGCACAACTCCCATGAAATCCTGAAATGCATTTAAAATTCATCCAGTTTTCAGTAACTATATAAGTTTGTACTTTTACAATACGACTGCCAGCCCGCAGTCAAAGGCAACTGGGTCCCAGGCAGCTGCATGTCAACTGAAGAAGTAACTCTGGGCTTTAAAGCTGATTTAAACATGCCAAGTTTTATGCAGAAGCTCCAGTCTGTTCCAGAAGTTAAATTTTATTTCAGCCCTATTAAAAGAGTGCATAATCTGGTAGACATTTAAAAGAGCAATACAAAAGGAGACAGACATTCCCCAAAGGGCATGCTATTTTAATTAGATTTTATATTAACTGGAATAAAAATCTCAACATTTAGTAAATAAGAAAGTAATTTGGTTTTTATGTTAAATACACAATGCCAGCACATCTCAGTGTCTTGAAAGCTGCCTCTTTTCAAGCTTCCTATTTCTGATGACAATTTCAGTAAGGTCTCATTAACTTTTGAGAAACTCAGCATTTACTTCAAATCAGTTTTCCAGTTTCTTTCTTTTCTGGCATTGTTCTGTTTTTCCTTCCCTCTTATTTTGGTTTAATTTCTTGTCCCTGTCACATCTTCTTGATCTCCATCATTCACTGCTCTCTGTCTCCCTGTTCCTCCTTCCCTTTTCCCAATTTTAATTCATTGCTCACTTTTTAGCTGTTATTTCCCCATTCACCCCAATTCCTTTTCCTGTTCTCTTGTTGAGAACTTTCTTCTGTTTAAAATTCTAGCCTATTTTTACTTCTGAATACAGTTCAGATAAAATCTTAATTAAAATAAATCTTTATTCAAATACTTCGCCATGTTAAGGAGTGGAACTATTGCCTTCGAAATATCGTTATTGCAGAATTATTATAATTAGTTTTTCAATTATTTGTGCTGGCTCTGCTATTCAATGCTGGGCTGTTTTGCATTGTTCTGAATATGGATGCCAGATACTTTTGTTCATTGCATCCTTCCCTGGAGCTCCCTCCTCTCTAAAACTCAAGATTAAAATGGTACCCTAAAAATACTTCTGCAAGCAGAATAGGAAAAATATACCAGGTAAGTAAGAAACAATAAATCACAAATCTGTGGGCACATGAGGCTGTGCAGCTACTTTAGCCTTGTGCCCACCTTTCGTCATCAGCAGCACCCCTGCCCCGGGCGGCTGTCTCAGAAATGGTTAGACAGTGCAAGTGCATAAAGAAAACACCTTGTTCTGCACATTAGGCAAGTCACAAATGAGCCCCAATTATAATGGTAAATAGCATCTTTGTATTTGGTGCCTTTCTTTTAAGTATGGAAAGTTAATTGGTTTCATACCTTTCTTAGAGGGTGGCATTTAGTGCCTCATTTGAACAATTAGCTTGCAAGACAATGTAACTTCATTATGTATTTTCATTATTTTATGGCATAGATCTTCATTAACCTTCTTTTAGTGTTTTGAATGGATGTTAATTAACAGGTTTGTTTTGCTGTTTCATGGCAACCTGTTCATCACACTAAAGCATACGGGGTGAATTATCATAATGAAAATCTCTCCATCACCTACCTGAAATCCAGAAGTTGCAGTTTGTGATGTTGATCTCCCTGGACTGTCTTTAAATTTGAGCTTTGATCAGAGTTGGAAGTCTCTATCTTGCCTAATAGCTGCATTACCTAATGAGAATTCAACAGAGAACAGCTTTATGAGCCAGACTACGAGCACTTACATTTAAAAATGCATTATGATTGCAACCATGGTAAAAAACAGCTAACATCAAGCTACAGCTACACAAAAATGAACTTTTCTCACAAATAGTTTCATTCAGTAAAGACTGAAAACTCGAGCTCAGAGTCACCAAGGCTGTAAGACCTGTTGAAGTCAAAGTCTTTGTGGATGCAGGCTTTGCAATTACACGCACGGGTAAGCAACGCTCTTTTTTATTTGAACAAGGCACTGGCCACCGCTCAAGTCTCCCCAACAGCGGCAGAAACTGAGAGGTAAATCCCTGAAAGCGCGTGCGTGTTGCAAAGCGTTGGCTGTCCGACACCTGGCAGCATCCCAAGAAGAGCAAGGAGAGGAGAGGCTCACTTGCAATAACAGATGCTTCAGTGGCTGCAGCACTAAAGGTGGTACCTGGGGGACCCTGTTCAAAGCATCTCCCACCTCTCCGTGTCCAGGCTGGGGTGTGCATCCCTGTGGTCTCTAGGCTGTGGGATATCCCAGGTACCTGATGCTGTCCCACAATTCTTCGGTTGGAGCTGCCCCTTTCACGGGATCGTTCCTTGTCGGGGTGAGGGGAAGAGAGACTGCTTGAGTGGCCTGACCCACGGGCTGAGGGGCCTCAGCTGGGATGGGGAGGACAAGGTGGATTTGCGAGGTGAAGCCGAGCACCCCACCTCCTGCAGGGACAGGGACATGCGCGCTCGCCCTTGGTGGCGGTGGCCTGACCACGTCGAGCCCTATGGGTGGGAAAAGCTGGAAACACCCTGTCTAAAGATTGCAATTTCAGCCCTCAGAGAGTCTGGCAAGCCAGGGCCCTGAGCTGCTCGTCCATCATCTGCACACATCTTGACTTTGCACGTGACAATTGGCGTGAAAACATGACGCTGAGGGCATCCAACACATCGGTGACACGGCACGGTGGAGCAGTTTTGAAACACTGTGGATGCTCCAGCGACTGCATCTGCTATTTCAAGAGAAGCTGGATGTCCATGTGCCTCTGGAAGATGGAGAGTGAGTGACTCAGAAGACTGGAAGCCACCAGAAACCCATTACTCCCACGACCTCACCCTCCAGGAGTTTTCCCTGTGCAGCCTGGGTTACGTTACCTGCTGCTGCAAGTGGACACTTGATCTTGAAGGGCGGTCTGCGAGGGATGAGGGATTCAGCCTGCCTACCCTCGGTTAATCAATTAAAGGGCATGTGAAATCCCAGGAATTTTCTTCAGAGATTTCACACCAAATGAGCACAAAAAATGCCTGGCAAGGAGATGCCACCACCTGCTTGGTAGCCATGGTGCATCGATGTCAAAAAAGTGCCACTGAACACTCATTACTTTGATTTGGTACCTTCTTCTTTTACAGCAACAGGTGACTCCTTTTCAGAAATCTTTTTCTTTCTTCTTTCCTACCATCACATGAGAATAATTCTTTCCCTTTTCAGCTGAGAAAGTTTCTTCTGCATCCTGCTTCATGTCTATCCTGACTTATTTTTACATAATTTTACGTGTACTGTTTCATGCAGCTCTGACACACACACAGCTGCTCCCTTTCCAGGTGAAAAAGAACATTTTTCAAGGAGGCAGATGTCCAGTGTCTTTTAACAGAATTGCAGGTAAGATATCTTTGTTTAAGTTCTGTCATGATGCAGAAGAGGACCTTGGTTAGGCAAGGTACACAATGACGGGCAGTGTGCCTTGTGCAGCTGAAGATGCAGCCAAAATACAGTAATAAAATTATATTTGACACCAGAGTGCATGAGACATTGAACGTCTTACATCTGCTCAATCCTGAGGGCACAGGCAATGTCTAGTTTGAAGCAGGAGCAGAGAACCACCAAGCTGCAGGTTTAGAAACCTGAATTTTCCAATACAGCTGGATTCCTGTAAAATATTGCTGCTAACACTTCTGATCCTGCTAGAGGCTCCAAAACTGCTGCTGAGCATAGCGAACCTCTCACAAGGAAAGGCCAGCTATAAGGAATGACAGGTGGTAACAATTGTTAGCCGCTGTTGGCTTACCCTCTCTGTGGAGGAAAAAAACACTCTCACACAAAACACCATTTTCCAAAATTTTTCAGTGTTACGATTTCAAAAGCCTTTGAAATATGGCCAAATTTAATATGGAATTAGATATGTGCTATTAGACGTCTCCCTGCCATCACCTTAAAAGTAAAGAAAACTAGTGGATTTGGATGGCCTTTTTTAGCTCCAAAATGCCTGCAACTGAAATTTCGAGATGCACTTCAATATAAATCATACTGAGAAACAGTAATGGGTCATTTATGATCTGAGGATCCCCAAATCCTAGAATATTTTCATTACCTATTATTACCTTACATCTATTATAAACACCACCACCAGATCAGGATCAGTGATGAGTGGTGTCCCTTGGGTCCGTACTGGGACCAGTACTGTTTAATGTCTTCATCAGTGACATGGACAGTGGGATCAAGTGTACCCTCAGCAAGTTTGCAGATGACACCAAGCTGAGTGGTGAGGTTGACACACCTGAGGGACAGGATGCCATCCAGAGGGATCTGGGCAAGCTGGAGAAGTGGACCTGTGTGGATCTCGTGAGGTTCAACAAGGCCAAATGCCAGGTCCTGCACCTGGGTCAGGGCACCCCC